>WURT03324940.1:0-24414 GCA_009936505.3 Holothuria glaberrima | reverse complement strand
AATCTATGAAAAATGTTAATATATGTTTCTAAGCGGAGCGCCACCATCAGTTGGCGCAGAGCGTACCACAAAATTTTCGGCTTTACAAACTCCCAGATGGCTGGAAACGGCACTTCTCGAGTGTTCTAAGCAAGAATATGTTCAGCCCCCACTTCGAAACTCTCCCCGCTCCTTGGAGCACTTGACAAATATTGGGGGGATGAACGTACCTTTAGCCCCCCACTTTTTCATCTTTCATCGCAGCCACCACTGGGGTTCGGCATTTTCTTGAGGGCGAGAAGCGCCCAAGTGAGGAGCGGAGTGACCGAGCGGGGAGATGGTGTGGTTCTCCCCCCTCCCAGCCCAGAGAGCGTTTGCAATTTTTACATCAAAATTGAGCTGTCTGGTGAACACCTAAGCTGGAATTTTAGGACATTTTCAATCTTGTATCAATGTTTTCTTTATTCCCTCGAGAGTCAGTGTGTGGCTGTATGAGATTTACTGTACGAGTCAATGGGGTCATAGGGAATTGTGTTGAACTGAAACAAAACAGCTACTCATACGGTTTACGTTGGTTAAACCAGCGGAATTAACGTTTTGCCCTGAAAAACGCCAAAACTCCATTTAAAAAAATTTAGGTCTGGGCGGGAGGGGGTTTGTGCGGACCCCCTGAATCCCCTGAACCCCCCTGGCTACGGGCCTGTAGAGTATAGACATTATGAAGCATGCTTTTTAATCTCCTAGCCCCTTAATACCTAATACTTCACTACTACTCGTTCCCCATTGGAATATGTCCGTCTGGATTGTCTTTCAAATTAAGTAAAAGTTCGATTTTTGTGAAGTGTTTGTATTTCTTCCCGATAGTGTTATTTTAATTTTAGTTATGAGTATCATGTTAGTGTTACAATTCTTTATAACTACCCCGTGGCTTTCAGGAAGGAGCATGCCTGTGTGAGAAACCAGTCTTGCACGGGTGGCGTGCTTCAGCCAAAAATATACTAAATAATGAGAATTACTAATAATGTAATCAGTTCAAAATTTTGAAAATGACAACACCATTTTGCATCTCAACCGTCTTAAATACCTAAACATTTTCAATTTCTCACCCTCTTCTTAGACAAGAAACCTTACCCTTACATCCAACCAAACATAGGAACAAATCACTAAATTATGAGAAGTTTGAAACTTACACTATTTTGCATCTAAGCCACCGTAAGTGGACAAAACCTTCCCAAGGGGAGGGGGACACCTTTTCTCTTGGACTCCTCTTCCAGGACGGCACCTCTCCACAAGATGACAAAGGAATGATCCCTTGGATGCAAGCTATTCTAGCTGGGGATATACACGGTTTACGCCAGTATTCTAAGTTTATCTGGGTGAGATTACGACATCATCATCTATGGTGTCCATCACCAACTCTTGGCGGCGACACTGACACAACCAGTTCAAAATTTTGCCAACGATGGCATCATTTTGCATCTAAGTCACCTTACATGAAGACAAAAAAAATTCCCCCACCCTTTAGACCCTTCTACAAGGATGCCAACCCTAGGTTTCAACTTTCCTATGTACACCACTGTACTTAACAACACAGGACTCAGACCCTTTTTTCCTAAACAGAACATTTTAGATTGTTTGGACAATTTAAAAAATATAAAATAGGCTTCCATATCGTCCAGTCAAATTTAATGTTTTAAAAATGGCCAACTCTCATACAAGAATCCATCTTCATAAGAGCGTACTTAACTACTCTCTCAAGTATTTAATGTGTGACAATAAATGACAAACCGGCGATGTTTAAAATTTTGAAATGTTGGCTTACTAGTATCGTTATATATTGAACTTGAAAGGAACAGAGGTAACATTTAATTGGGCTGAGATAAGGGTTAATTAAATCACATTTTAAGGCTTCGAAGGTAATAAATTCAAATTGTTTAAAGGGAAAATGCAGTCACCCCAAACGGAGATAGTATGTGCCGTTTTTCTAGTCCATGAATGACCTATTTTGATCATGGAACAATATTATTGTTAGTGAACTGTGAAATTCAAGGAAAATTTCTCCTTGCTTTACCTCTTGTTTGTAATAGTTATGTTCAAAACGTCTTCAGAGGTACTTGTAAAACAATAAGAGGAGATTTGCAAGATTTTGCTGATTTTTCAAAGCAAATTTTGGGGCGACTGCCTAATGCCTTTAAGATACCCATTTCTAACAAAATATGTCCTGTACTTACAGATCTGAATTATCTAGAAGTATAGTACTTATTTCTGAATTGAAAAGGTTTACCTTTTTGTTTAAAATATCATGGAGTTGTTGGTTTTCTCCCCCACAAGTTTTTTACCCCCAAATTGGAAAATTTGGGGTTAAAATAATACAACGTTTTGGAATCTCTCTCAAAAAACGATTTCGTTATGAGCAGTCAGAACCAAATTTTGGGACGACTGCCTAAAACCTTTTAAGTTTGTCGACTTGTGGCAAGTTAACCTCAGTGTTTTCATTGGCTTAGTTGCTGACACTCAGGCATGAGGAACAGAGATGAGATAATTTGTAGGTTATTTGTCTTAAATTTGAATTTATATTTCAATGGTGCAGACCAGGCGCGTAGCCAGGAATTTGCCAAGGAGGGGCGAAGTCTGTACAAGCAAAGCGTAGCGCCGCTCTAGTCTGGCGCGAAGCGCAAAAGAAAATTTTGGCCGAAAATGCCTCGCTGGATCGCCGGAAATGGCACTTCCCAGGCCTTGTGAGTTGCATCAAAACATTTTCTATTTTGAGTTACTAGCAATACCATAAAATTCATTAAAATATACAAAGAATATGCTCAAGGAGAAGGGAGGCTTCCCCCTTCGCCCCTCTTTGGCTACGCGCCTGGTGCAGACAAAGAATATACTGTTGGTGTTCTATTCAACAGTTCAAGGATGTTTAGAGGACTGTAAAAATGTTTTGTCTCTACTAACACATAACCCGGATTATTTGGCTCACCGGGCAAAACCTTGCTGTCCTCCTCATAGTATCATCTGAGCAAACTTAAATTCAATTAATCATATGACAGGCCTTGTACGTTGTAAGTCTCTAAAAATTCAAAATTCCCATACAAACATACTAACAGTTACTGATAGAGCCAAAGTCCTACTTCCAAGAAATTCGCTCACATAATTGATTGAGAAGTTTGTTAACAAACCTGGAAACAAAGAAAATGAGAAAAATATACCTGTATTATGTTTTGTTTATTTTACATTTCACCTGTTTTGTAATTTTTTTTATTTCTTTTTTATTCAATAACCTATCTATTGTTGTGTCATCATTAGGCCATAAATTTGCCCAAATTAGCGTACCGTATTACTTAAATTTTTTAATGACGTGCGTACTAACTACCAAATAGTCACTCTGCTTTTCTTTGACGTTAAAAATATCCGTTATACCAGGGCTGTCACCCAAATGTTTTGGTTAAAAACTTGGAAATAACGTCAAGTACTAACCCATTTACACTGTAGAGACTTGTAGGATCTACAGTCGACTTCGTGTGGTAAACCTACTGAGACAACCGTTGCATCATCTTTGCTAAAAGCACGTTAGTTATTTACTGTCGGACAGAAGAAAGATACATGCACAGATCCATTGCATATACCCTGAATAGCTAATTTAGGAACACAGAACCCCTGACGTGTATGTTCGGTATTACTATCATTCATCTTATGTGAAATGTTGTTATAAAAATATTGGTAACTGCTCGAATCGATTGAACGAAACCACTTTACAAAACTGATGCGTGCTGAACATTTCTCGTGTATAACACCGTACTATACCTTTTGTGTTCTTACCTCTAAGCCAGATTTCCCCTACTGCCTTAGGGAGAACTTTAAAGAAGTTCTTTGGGAATACTTTCGACTATTTCCTTTTTGGGATGACCTTCATTCTGCACTATGACGTCTGGGTAGGTACCTTGATGGCCATTCTAAACTACGAGAAAACAGCAATAAAGGACGTCCAATTTCAAAATGAAATCGGATACGTGATCATTACTGGCTAAAGTGGACATGCTCTATGAAGTTCACGATTCTATAAAAAGCAAATGCTTTTTCATGAAACTATAAAGACTAGGAAATACGAGCAAGTCGCATCTATCAGAGCTTACTTTCTTAAAGCCTCCCTCCAGACTCCCTTCCATAACGTTGGGCCTTCTGCCTTCACAAGTTTGCTCTTCACACTCCCAAAAAGAGCCTCATGTCTTAGCTCAGCTTGGATCCGCTGCTGATGTGACAATTAACTGCATGAAGTGAACATCAATGTTTTTTACATGTTTTGTGATCTATAGCAGAAATGCAAAGAAGCAAATGGAACTGAGAAGAAAAAGGTTTATAAGAATCACTGTTATAAAGGATATTAGTTATGTTCTTTCAATCGGTCACGCTGTTTTGCTATTCTGGAAACGTAACAGATTGTTCATATTAAATTAAGTAGGAGACGTCCTACTTTTGGTCGATGACAGCATTACTTGAAATTTACCACCTTCTGTTGATATCGTCTCGACAGAAAGTGCGACTCAGTAGTCTATGACCCTGTTGTAGCAATTCAACCATCTACCGTTCCCATGAGAGCCTCATGCATGTTATGTATAGGCATGAAAGAAATTGAACAGGACGCAAATTATTTGTAAAATGATATTGCGAATTTACGCCATTTCATTCTTACAGAGGTTCGCAGATTGAATATGTTCTGTTATTTTCCTACACTGCACTTGGTAGACAACTGTATTAGCATAGCATACCAGTGTATAAATTCAATTGTTGGAGTCAACAACAAAGTGACATGATCTTGTTATACATTGACGTTGAAGAGTAATGAGATCTTTCAGAGGGATTTTACGAATGACTTAATTCATAACCAGTATA
Source organism: Holothuria glaberrima (assembly GCA_009936505.3). NCBI lineage: Eukaryota > Metazoa > Echinodermata > Holothuroidea > Aspidochirotida > Holothuriidae > Holothuria > Holothuria glaberrima. The sequence goes on along the minus strand of WURT03324940.1, from coordinate 19,548 downwards.
AAAACGGCATGAACCTAGACAAACACGCCGCTGAGCTAGTATGTCACCATTTTGCTGCAAAGAAGTATAAGTACAGTACTTTCTCAACTCAGCATCCGATATTAAAAAATTCACAGCTTTAGTTTATCCGATCACTTCCTATAGAAATACCACTTACCAGAACAACTCCCTGCCTATACAAAGGGAAATAAACTGCAGATCTATCCAATACATCTCATATATTCTACTTAAAAGGTTTTACCTTGTGGAAAGCAAGAATTGACAATATTTTATCTATGAAGTATATTCAGACTCCAGCATCCGATCCACTATTAAACATGGGATTCGACACTTGACTTATGGACTTGGCCTCGCCGAGGTATCAGACGTAGAAAGCTTGTATTTCAAAGTTCATTTCACACAAACTAATGTTTGGGTGAAGTGCTTATACTTTTCCTGTGCCGTTGCCGATATAATGAAATTTTTAAACCGAACGCGAAAAGCTTTTTTTCGCGTGTCAGAGCTAAATGGGTAATTTGCAGCCTTCAAAACCGTAGACAAACATACGTGGTCATACATCTTGGTCTCCTCTAAGAGGGTTATAATGGATAAGAGTGATTACTTGTAGTAAATGTTTTACCCGCTTGGTTTTCTTTTATAACAGTTAATTTGCTATATCGTTCGAATCTTTCCTCTCTCTTTCCCAAAACTTCACCTGACAAGTTAACCGTTATCAAGTGTTTACGGCACTTATGTAGAGTGTCACCTTGTCAAATTTTACATTACCTGTATATGATTAAGTAGTTGTTGAGGACTTGACAAGAATGTTTTGGTTGTTAGCAGATATTTCCAGCTCTTGTTTGGCTCTTACAGAAAATATCTAGTGAAAGCTGACGTGAATCCACAATCACATCACATAAGTTACGTCGGACTTTCTTAGAATAGCTGTTGCCGTCATCAACCGTCACTTGTTCTGTCTCTCTATGACAAAAATAATGTAGCGGACTTGTTATGAAGACTACCAACAACAACATCAATAAAAAGAACGACAAAAAAAAGCACACACACACAATAATAGCTTTACATTGGTTCAGTAGCTACAGAAGTAATCTAAGCTGCTTAATGTTCGTTTGACAAGATAAGAGCCTTTAAGCGCCCTATTCAGATTCAAAAAGAAAAATAAACAGTCAAATCAATTGTGTAGGAACCAAAATTTTGTCCCTCTTTTCAAACGGATGGTTTTTTATTCAAAACGTGGGTTCGGATTGAATCAAATCTAGTCAGTATTGAACCAAATATTTGATAAGGCAAAAATATGTTTGTTTGTCCTCCAGACCTGCCCAAAAGGGCCGTCCGGGGGCGTTTCTTGTTTATTTTTATGGGGTTTTTTGCGTGTTTTTTTTTTCTTTTTTGCTTGAACCCACTACCTAGCGTTGTACGACGCCATGCTGACTTATGTGTACATGTATGCGCATTATGTTCAGACCAGATCATGTTACTGTAGTTTCGCAGGTGAGGTATTGACTCTGATCCGACCTGCCGTATTAAACAGTCAGTTCAATCAAACATGAAATGAAGAGAGAACATAGTAATTTCCCCGACCCCCGCCACATTCTGCAAGCCTCTCCGATCGCACACCTATGTGAATGACAGATTTCCAAATTTCAGTCCCTCACGTAGGCAGTGAGCACATCAGTCCCAACCTAATACGTCTGGGAGTGGCAATGTCTACTGAAGGAAACTTCTATTTTCGTAGTGTTCAGGTTTCACTGTAGGCACAGCAAACCACAGTATAGCCAGGGAGCTAGTGGCAGCTCCCTGCAATAGCCACCTGCATTAAGCCTCGAGACTATAACAACATTATTGAGAACTGGCTGATCGAGTGGACTGTATCTCCACGGGTACGCTGCAAGGCAGACCCGCGAGGCAACTGAAAGCTGTGTATATTCGAACCAGTTACGTACGTAGGTATTCTCCATAGCCAAGTCACTGTTGAAGTGACACGGAATGTAACTCCAGGAACATGCGGAAAAAGCAGGCTTATGATTTCCAGGGAGCTAACAACTCCGAGTCCCTGACGATTTCCCTCGAATGTGTGTGTGTGTGTGTGTGTGTGGGAAGGGCGTTTTACCGTATTTGATATGCTTCCGATTGGATATTTCATTCAGTGCAAGGTTTTTTAGTATATACCGTATTAGCAGCAAAAAAGTTTCGTCTTAATTAAAATATGATTGATTTGTGTACAACAAAGAAAAAATGAAAGCACAAAAATAATACGAGCGGACGAGAAATTACGTGCGGGCGGTCGAGGGCAAATAAACATTTTTTTCAGGCCTAATGTTCCAGCTCTTGCTCATTATGATTAAAATATTTTAAGGTGAAAATGCAACTAAATAACCAAATAACTGACTATCCCGCTATCCTTCGCCGTCTAATAAAGACGCTGACATGACGTAGCATGCTACTATAGTTGTTAAAGATATAGACGTTTAACAGTCAACGCAGTATCTTGTATAGTAAATGCTTCTACATTTCAAGACCGGTACAGTAACTAAAAAAATTCAACCAGAACTACTTACAAGTGACGCAAATCACTATATATACACTGCTCGAGGTGATGACATGATAGGGACTTAAATATATAATAGACCCATACACAGACTAGAGATATCATGTTTACTAAGAAATAACGAGGAGACACTCGTGGTCATTATTCGCCAATTTTGTTTGCGCTCTTTAAACACAATTAAGTCATCACATGATATACCAACCTGTGGAATTTTTCTGGAGTACCTAATCCAAGGGTGACTTTTACCTTTGACTTACTATTTCTTTGGTTTAAACTTTTGATTAACTGCATAATCCAAACTCTTTAAAGGCTTACTTATTCTTAACTGCTATAGAGCTTAATGTCTTCCATCCTGTGACAAGATTGTAACGTAAATAAAGTACACACCAAAACGTAAAGAAGTCATTTACATGCTTACAATTGAAAAATCCAGCCATCGGTAAAATGTTTTATGAAGATGCCTTCTATTTCAAAGCTTGTAAAGACGAACATTTCCGTTTCTCTACTTTCCAGTTATGTAATTAATTTAAATTTTTGTGATGGTTTCTTGAAATCTAGCAGCCATTGAACTTGTGATAATTGCCGATTATGGATAACACAAAAAGAAAAGGTGTGGTAAATGTCAGAGGTAAAAATGATATCTAAAAATTAGCTCTTCACCTTTTATTTTGTTGTGTCTTAGGTATATAATTTTGTTCAACTTATTTGAATATTCAAAGAAAGGGTTAATGTATGCTTTACAAGTTGACTTAAAAATACGCCTTGCATTGTTTGCTGAGTATCACCACGGGGCTATCACAAATCTACCATACTCAATTTAACATTGTAAACATTTAGAAAGTATTTTTTTTTTCAATTTTCGTAAGGTGCGTTCACAACAAAAGTCAGCTGCGTTTTCGGGAGGGAGCCGCAAAGCAAATGGCGTGTACGTATTTCTACGCAACCGTTTACCCAGAAACTTTTCAAAACGCGATTTCTGTGTAATCGGGTCAATAGAAATACGTCATAATACAACAATAAAATAATCACAGCGTATATGTTCTTGTAAAGCTATTTAATACAGTTAAAGATTAAACGGGGTATGATTGAGGTTTTGAAGATTGTGTATTATTTTTACGATACAGAGGTTGCACGACAATGTTTTAAACTTCAGTTTAAAGAAGAGACATATTCACGTTAGCTAAGTTACACTTAAAGTTTACTGTAAGGGCAGAAATATCAAGGGGACGTAAGTTAAATTTGCTCTATGTAAAGAAATTTTCCTTTTAAAGCAGAGTCGTGGATCCATGGAAAGATTTGCAAGTGAAGATTGTCAATGCTAAAAGTAGCTTGGCCTTCAAAAAAGCCGTACATAGGTTCGAGAAAAACTTAACACACAAATGTGCAGCATAGCATACAGTATGTAGTCCATTTTGGTAGACTGAGTATCTTGATGCACATGTCTTGGCTTTTGTTCAGACTTCGTCCGAAAACTGTCTTACTTCATTATATCATAAGCAGAAAATAAATTTCGTTGTTTAATGTTTGATGACTCCAAACTTGTTTGGATTTTTACTATGGAACGATGGGGCCAAGGAGTTGAAGTTCACTTTCGTACCTAACAAGGTCACTTTGAAATCAGGAACTTGACTGTCGTGTACTAATCACGGATGAGTCAATTTCCGGAATTGTCAGAGTTGTCAACTACTGTAAAAGCTGTGTTATCCAGCTATCGGACATATTTTCTAGCCCGAAACGGGGCCTCGCATGTTGTTGTCAAATTCAAGATAGCTTGGTTTTTGATTCCTTGCGAGAGGCGAAAGGAATCTCTGCAATCTCGCTGGTAAGTGTATGTGTGTGTTTATGTATGTATGTGTGTATGTGTGTGTTTGTTGGCGATAAGCTCGCAAACACGACATCTCAAGATAGGAGTGATGGATGTTTTTTCATACTTAGCATATAAATTTCTGATATTAAGTAAAAGAATCTTCGTGTTTTTTGTGGAAGTGAAAGGTCTTTTGAGGTCAGCAGAGGTCAAAAAACGAAAAACTTGTATCTGAAAGTATATAACACGGTTTAAGGTGGGCGTCAATTTTTTGGTGTCTAAACCGCCCATTCGTCGGTTTGAGCCCAACCAGGGACTACCAAAAACCAAGGAAGCACCGTACTTAGACTACCCGAGACCAAACCAACATTGGCTTAGGAGTTAACCAAACCGACCAAATGGACAAAGCCCTCAGACAACCTGGGACTCATCCTTGTAAACCAGAAGCAAGCTTTCTTTGAACAAGTTTAGCCTATGACATATTATTGATAAGATCTGCTTCATGGTATGCAATATAAAATATACTGAGAATTTGGCCGGGACTTTATATAGGTTTTTAATAGTTTACTCCCTGATTAAAAGAAACTATGGCCTGTACAGTTTACTGTAGGCATATTCGTTCAGTGCGAGATGGTAATTGTGCCTTGCAAAAGAGGCATTAAATTCACACCAACTGGAGGCTTTTCCTCCGGATGGGTCAATAACTGACAGACCACTGGAGACATAGGCGTAGGAAGCTGTTCAAGACTGGGGGCTGAACCTCGTTTCGGATCCCCGTCCTGGGGGAGGGGTCTAAGAGGAGGGGATGTGGTGTGGGTACTTAGATGCAATTTGGTTCATTATTTTGGAAATTTTTGAGGTAAATTACTGCATATTTTAGACATTCCTTATAGCTCTTTGCAAAATTTTTTGATATTTGAGGGTCCTTAGATGCAATTTGGTGCATTATTTTTAACAAATTTGAAGGTAAATTACATCAAATTTTTGACGTTTTTTTTTCTTAGCTCTTTGGAAAATTTTTAAATATCTGAGGGTCCTTAGATGAAATTTAGTGCATCAGTTTGGACAATTTTTAAGGTAAATTGCTACAAATTTTTCTAAGCCCTTTGGAAAATTTTTGGATATTTGAGGGTCCTTAGATGCAATTTGTGCATCATTTTGGACAAATTGTAAAGTAAATTACTACAAACATTTAAAAATTTCTTAGTCCTAAAGAAATCTTTTTGATATTTGAGGGTCCTTATATGCAATTTAGTGCATTATTTTTGGACAAATGTTAAGGTAAATTTTTGACATTTCTTTATAGTCCTTTGGAAATAATTTGGATGTTTGAGGGTCTATAGATGCAATCTGGTGCATCATTTTGGACAAAGGTAAACTGCTGCAAGATTTTGATTTTTCCTAGCCCTTTAAAATTTTTTTTGATATTTGTAGGTCCTAAGATGCAATTTGGTGCATTATCTTGGGCAAATTTTAAGGTTAACTACTGCACATTTTTGACATTACTAAGCCCTTTGGAAAATTTTTTGATATTTGAGGGTCCTTAGATGCCATCTGGTGCATCATTTTGGACAAATTCTAAGGTAAATTACTGCAAATTTTTGACATTTCTTACAGAAGAGGCAAATAACGGGTTTTCGCGCTTGGAAAGTGGGGGGGGGGGTCTAAAGGATGTTTCCTCCCCCTACAAATTTCACTGGGGGGCTGGTACCCCAGTCCCCCGCTTCCTACGCCAGTGGTATATATAAATCATGACTGGATGGTTTTATTACAGTAACTGCATGTTATGCTGATAATAAATGAAGATTCGGTAGTCTCAAACTGGACCGTAGCCATTGGGGAAGGCGCTAGGGGGCAGTTCATAACACCTGCTAAGTTGAGCACCGAGTGGCGTGCCTACAGAATGTTGACATCCGGGAGGACCCTTCCTTTTTCGCCTGCGTATGAGCAGGGAGTTGCAACACCTGGTATGAGTGCCATCCCGGGGGAGGGAAGCTGAGGGGAGGGGTACATCTAACGCCTGGCTGAGGTGCCAACTAACGTAAGTTAGGAGGTGCTGTCTAAGAGAAGGGGTTACACTCTATACTGCTTAAGAAACTTTTGTCTTTGTGAGGTGGCTTGGACGCAAAATGGTGCTATCTTTCGTTAAGCTTTTTAAAGGGTATAATTGGGGAGGATGCTATCTCGGGGGGGGGGGGGGATGACACTTTTACCCCTGATCTTTGCTTTGGTCTAAGTTTTCCTAAATCGAATATAGTGTTATCTTTGGTAAAGTTTTGGACAGTCTGATTACATGATCTGAAAGTGTAATTATCTACTGCATTTTTCGGCTGTGACATGATGTTCCTACAAGGCTGTTACATGGTGCTGGCTTCTCGCTAGCGCTCCTAGAACGCTAAAAGGGAAACCACAATCGGTTGGCGTGCAGCCGTATGCGTAGGTCTGCAACAAAATATTCGGTGGAAATTTCTCCTAGATTGGGGGCGGGGATGGGAATGTCGCATTTTAAACTTTCAAATTTCTTCCAAATATTTTTTTCTTTAGATTTTCATGCTTTAGAAACAAATTTGATTTTAAAAGGAAAAAAATAGATTTAAATTTAAAGGGAAAATGTATTCACCCCAAACTCATTGAGTTCAGCTAATAACTTAAGGTAACCATAGGCTAGTTTTTCTTTAGTCAGCGTATATGCTGCTGTATTCAAGCTGTGTATCTTGTAGGAGGAAGATAGTTCATTCGTCAGGGGAAGCAACCCGCAAAAAAACACATCCACGAGGGGAGAGGTGTCTCGTGACTTTCCCGGGATAATTTGGGAAGACAAGGAATCCTTATATGATGTTTCCCAGTTCTGGGGCCTTAATATCATGATTTAGACAGTAAAACTTCCAATATTTCAGTATTCTTTTTCTCAAGTCGGCCAACTTTCATTTACGATTGGAAATCTCAAGGGAGGGGACAGTTATCCCCCCTGCAGGCTACAGTCCTGTCAAAGAATGTTCTTAGTGGGAGTATAGGTAATGAAACGCCACAGTAAGAAATGTTTGAGGTATATGTGAAGTACTTAGGCCACTAAAGGAGGTATTCTTGAAGACACCACGTACACACAACTACGAGAGCATATACCTTTAATAATAAATCTTACCTTTGAAAACGTTGAAAGTTGATAACGCACAAATAAGATTGGACATAAAGCTAAGATCTCGTCAACTCAGCGCACTCTGAGTTCTTCAGGGTAAAAAGAAATAAGTACTACTCTGTCAAATGAACGTAGTCTAGATAGCTAACAATCTTTGTACTTCGACTGGGCAAGAGGCCGTAGCCAACATATCTACAGATATAAAATATTAACTTCTCTATCAATTATAGTGTCAGTCACAATTTACTTTTTTCACAAGTTTGTTTAATAACAGATAAGTACTCATTGGATAAAGAACTTTAGAGTTTGGGTACCGAAGGTGAACTTGGAATTACAACAAATTGAGAAGGGTCTCGGTAAATATATTATAAAAACATGCACAGTCATTGAGGGGTGTGTGTTACACGTGTGGGTGAGTTATAGGCGACAAAGAGCGCAAGACACGTCGAATTCACATTGTTTTAAAATCACTTTGGACTCGTAAGAATTTCATACTAAGCAGCCTATTTAGCTCAAGTAAACTTCAGTTATTAGCGGAGCGTCACCACGCAGTTGATAACATTCCAGTCTGATGCAAACCTGTTTTATTTCTACGAAGAGTTTTTGCTTGCCAAAGTGACTTGTAACTCTATTATGTCATATATTTCGAAATTGTGAAACCATATCATGCACAAAAAACGGTTTCTAAGCAAGTCATTAAAAAAGCAATCATTCAGTTTTTGTAATAAAATGCAACAAATATTACCCATATTCAAGACAGTGTAATCTGACAGCATGACTTAATACAAAATAGGGACAGAGAGAGTTGACATCAATTGATGAGAATTGTGAAGCCTACAAAAGTCTCACAGCAATGTCAGCAAGCTTTTCTCTGGGTACTCTGGCATTTCTCCCACTTTGCAATTGGCTTGCCATTAATATCGGTTGCCCAGCCGACAAAATCGGTTGCGCGCCGGACTGAAGTGTAACTAGCCAACTTTGCTTTTTTGTGAATGACTGGAAGTAAAGGACATTATATTGATCATCTGGCCAAAAGGAGTTGATGGAATAGCTGAGAAAATACTTTTCCCAAAGTTCCCGTCACTCTCTGGTGAAGAGCCAACATGCCAAGGGGCGAAACTCAATGTTCTCCGAAGGAATTCTGCTCTCCACAGGAGCTACATCTCCAAAAAGGACAACATACCTAACTGGCCTGCTTGTCGATCCTCAGATCTCTAAATCAAGTCTGTCGAGTGTGGTCACGTTACGTCCTTGACTGGCAGAAAGGATCAGACGCTATACATGATCTTAGTGAAAAGGCCGAGAAGCGATCTGTGAAAGTATCGAATCACGCTGAGGAAATATTCATATTAAAGCAGCTTCAATCCTTTTTCTGTGGGGATTGTGTTAATTTCTCCTATATGATTAAGTCATATGACTGCTAACAGTCCAATCAGTCACCACAAACATTTTACTGTGTATGATGAAGGAAAAGATGCCCTCATACCACCACTGTCGTAGCCAATTTATTTTTTTTTTGTTGTAATTAAACAAAAAATTGACTTCAAGTGATACTAAATGTCGCACCAGATTGCATCTGAGGGAACTTAAAAATTCAAAAATTTCGCAAAGGGTAGGGGGACATCCCCCTTAGACCCCTCCCCGGGGCGGCGATAAGGCCCTTCAGTTGGCCCCTCCAGTCAAAAGTCCTGCTCTGCAAAGAATAGGGGGCAGTGCGCACCCTGGATCCGGCCCTGAACTGTCATGAGAAAAGTTTGCAAAGCAAATCAGAGGTTGTCAGTACATGGGTGTAGTCGTGTAGTCAGGCGTTTTCCGAGGGGTAGGCACTGGCCTATCCAGATTTTTCCGGGTGTTGGTGCTACTCAGTCATAAGAAAATGTCAAACAAATTACCAAAAGTCATTAGCGTTTTAACTGAACGTGGCCAATGGTTTCGGCTCTAGAATATTGATAAAGCTATGGGCTGAGCACTGGCATATTCAGGATTAATAGCGGGGCCTATCTGCAATGCAACCACCCTTGAAAATTTTTTCGCCCCCCGTTTTCAAGTTGCCATTGACTTAGTACATTTTTACACATTTTGTCTCCCTGAAACCCCCCGGGAGCCATTCCTACCCCCTTCAGAACCTTGTTTGACTACGGGCTTGAGTTCTGAGCTTAGAAACATAAATCTGTGCGTGTAATTACAGATTAAAGTACGAATGGCTATGCTAAATGTGGTACTTCAGTAATTTGTTTAAATAAAGCATTAGCAAAAAGGCGCCATCTTCTATAGAACAGGTAGCTTGTAAAGTTCTCGTGACTGAGACAATTGACGACAATACTCTTGCCAAATTTAAGGAAATAAGTCAAAAATCGAATTGATTACAAATTATTTTGTTTTTTGGTTCACTTACAAGGGACTCAAGTAATTAACATTGAGGAATGATTTGCACTTCCTTCAGGTATGCATGGGCAATACGTACAGCTGCATTTTTTTTCAGAATTTGATTGGGGCATGGCCCCGTGGCCCACTCTGGCTACGCCAATGTATACCGCAGCAATATTGCCTTTGAGACGCTATACTCTAACATATGACTACTCCCACCTTAATTATTAAGAAAAAACTATGAGTATACAAATCTTTCTGAAAGCCTTAATAAAGACAACTACTCTTACGATTGGCTAATTGAATAGGTCTCTTGAACACAAATCAAGGCCCGTAGCCAGACAAGGCGCAGAAGGGGGTGAAATGGCTTCCAGGAGGGAGCCAAAAAATTTTCAGGGTGGCCAAATGTGTAAAAACGTATTAAGTCAATGGCAACTGGAAACTTTCTAGGGAGAGAAAAAATGTTCAGCCCCATGCCCCCCCTTTGGCAACGGGCCTTCACAAATCCACTACTTATTCGGTGTTTGCTACATTACTTTGGTGACCTGTAATAGCCGAATTAAAGGTCTATTGATGGTAAGATATTTTCTAAATAGTTCCTGCCTAAATAGGCTCGCTGAAATATTTGCTTTGGTTGTAAAACTTGACTAAGGGCGTTGAATTACTAGGCTGACTCAGAGAAGTTCAAATGACGATTTTCGTAAATGATTTCAAAACTCAGTTCTAAGATTTTCAAATTGAATTTGCGTAGTCCGTTGTTTAATGATGTTATTTGAACCATATCGATATTCTTTTTGCATTTCAACTTATTTGTGACAATTGATGTAATTTTATCACTTACCTTGATGTTTGTGTTTTCCTGTATAGGTCTTTGACATTCATTGACATTTCTTTATATATACAAAGTTTTTCATCTTATTGATCAGTTGATGATTGCCGGGCGGAATCAAGATTTCACCAAAAAGGGGGTAACTCCATGGTGGAGAAGGTACCGAAACACCTACAAGCGTCAAATGTTGGAAGCCTCGGTAGGGAGGGGCGTAGGTTAAAGCTTGAAGAAAAGGAGAGAAAAAAGTGCCAGGTGCCGAAAAGAAGGAGGGGAGTGGTCTGAAGCAAGGGGAAACCCTTTCTGGATCCGGGCCTGACTAAAAATCTTTATTATGCTGACTAAAATCATTACCTGATTTCTATGTCTGTTCTTCCACAAAGCTTTCTCATTTTTAGGGAACATTCAAACCATTTCCTAGTTCTTAATTTAAATTGTAGTTTGCATCGTTAACTGACTTAATGAGTAATTTTTTTTGTATTGTAATGGTTTTTATTTGCTTATCTTCCATCGTCATCATTACAGTTACCGTCACCATCTCCATCTCCTTCGATCAAAATAATCTTTGAACTCATTTCATTTTTAGTAAGGTTTCATTAGTATGTGAATTTCATTATCTTTGAACTGATGCTGTGATTCGTGAAGCTTTTGAACTGTTTCTGAAAATTGTTATTATTTGGTAGACGTTTGTTAATGCTTTCCAGGGACCAACCGTGATCGCATCGCCTGACCCTTTCTAAAGTAATGACTTTTCGATGCGAAGCGGTGCCTTCTTCAGTTGACAGAAATTGAAACTGAGTTGCGTTCTAAGAAATTCCCATCTAATTGGATACTTTTTGACCCAGTCTTTAGAATGGGATGCCCGGACTCTCCATTTGAGAAATGTTTCCAATGTTCATGCAAGGTGTCTGAGATGGGGATTGGTGTTATTTTTGCTAAAGTTTTTAAAGGATCATATGCTCACTTTCTGACATAAAGTATCCTGTTTCGCAATAGTATGGCATCCCTCCGGGAACAGGGACATATCCGGGATTTTTCACAAAGAATAAAGGGGAGGGGCTAATTCCGTGACGATAGAGTCCAAACGTACGGACGTGAAATGTACAAAGCCTCAATGGGGGCCGGTTGTTGGAGGAAGTTAAATGAGACACCGTTCAATGGTATTTCCTGGCATCTAGCAGTCAAAATCAGTATACATATACTTTTAATTGCACTTTTGGAACCGTCTCCAGAGTAAAAGTGATGCCGAAAAAGTGAGGAGGGGACTGAAGCCGGGAAATTTCAATTCTGGGTCCACTACTGGGGACTGCATGGTAACCAGTATGAACCCCACCTCTTGGTCCAGCTTTCATTCGCCAATGAAAGGTGTCGGCAAGTGGTTCTTACACATACTTGATGTTCGAAAGACCTTCAGAGTCCTACTTTGTTTTTGATTTTTACCATATCTCTATCGATAGTATCCAAGATTGGGTATAAATTGTTACGTCTAGCATTTTCACTTAAATGCAATCAGCAGCCCCCCCCCCCAAAAAAAAATCCTTCGAAGTATTATAGTAGCAAACTCTTGCAAGTCTCCTCATATTTGCCTTGCAAGTATCTTTAATGATCTTTTTGAACGTTACCACAACAAACAAAGGTATTTCGCAAGGACTTTTCCTCCATGAATAACGATTTAGTTTCAAAATATGGTCACGTGATCAAAAAAGCCATTCACGAATTAGCATGAAGGGGTATACTTATTCTGACTGGGGTGGCTGCTGCATTTTCCTGCTCTATGTTTGAAAAAAGTAGTGATGCTCATCAATGTGTTTCGTAGTAACGTTTATTTTAAACATTTTCTGGGCTTTTTCTTCCAATGAGTGGCATGGTGGTACCATGAGTCGGTCAATTAAGGGAATTATCATTAAAAACATACACATTCCATTCGGAAGTAATCTGTAATTTTAACTTCTTCATTATTCTCATGACATGTTTTCTCTTAATCCTGAAAGTTAGAGTGAATTTCGTGGGCAAGCCTTCAATATACAAAAAATTCCCACCATAGGTTTCAAACGCCTTAAGTTCAAGAAAGGCACCTTGAGTCGGTCACACAAACATTATGAAAGCCCATAAGAGTGATATCAAAATATATTCCACGAATGATATCACTATTACAAAAACACATAAAGTTATGAAAGGCTACCATTCACAGTGATTTTGAAGAAATGTTTAAAATAAATTTAGGCCAATTAAAAGAACGTCTGAGGCCACCCTTTGTTAAGACTGAATGTACGCTAGGTTTGGTAAAAATTTCTTCTAAAATTGGAAGTAAATGCTTATTTGATAGATTTAAAGCTGTTATCATCTCACGCTGGAGTTTGTTTACTTTGAGGTGTCTATTTTTAGACCATGACGTGTCTGTCTTACATTTTATACGCAGTGACCGACACAATGTACCGACCGATCAAGGTACATTCACTATACATAACATTAGTACGTGCAACTGCTTTGCGGCGTTGACCTATAGTGCTACACTCTAAGATGACTTTCCCGATGTGTACTTCCAGCTCTTTAATTCAAATTCCTTTCCTTGCCATCAAATGCAAGACACTTAAAAGGGTTTATAGTGAATACATAAACAAAATAAAGTAAAGCACTACCCAGTTTGAATGGTATTCTTAATATCTTTACTTTTATAATATTTTCACTGTCCTATATGCTGTATGTCACATTGACTCAACGCATAAAGACCAAAGTCCCAGCTGTGTACATCTTTTCAAGTCAACTAAGTAAAACCAAGAAAAGTTAACAACATAAATGATAAATGATAAAGAAAATAGTTTGAGGTGAAGTGTAAAAATGTGTTTATACGTTTGTGTATATACGTTTACCCATGGTATAAAGGAATACCTAGGCGTAGAAAGCTGCTCTTAGCTGTCGGCGTTGTGGAGTACTGACCGTTGTTTCGGACCGCCGTCTTGGAGGAGTGGTGTTGGGGTAGAGATTCCGACTCCCCTTTGGAAACTTTGTGAATATTTTATTGGTCTCAAGATGATATTTGTTGAAACGTATTGTGCAAAGTTTAAGGAAAATTACTGCACATTGTTGACACATTTTGCAGAAGCATCATGTAAGGGTTTTTCATCCTTGAATTGTGATGGCGAGGGGACTTCGGCCCTACCACATTTTTGACGAGGGGGTGGGGGGAGGAAAATTTCCAAGTTTTACTTCAATCGTTTTCATTCCTAACTGTTTCCATTAGGCCCCAGGGTCACTGAACAAACTGGGCCAGCATTTCGGTAACCAGGCTTAGAACACAATACCTTTGACGTCCATTCACTCTTTTTGCCGACCATCACGGGAGAAGTCAATACGTCTTATTTTAACAGTCTAGGCTATAATTTGGCTGAGACTCGAAAGCTAGAATGCTGACTGAATGTAAATGGTGCACACTCCATCCAAGGGAGTACTACCACCTCACTTTGACCTGACCCAGGTTGATTGGTTTTGACCTAAAACTAGTAAAATATTTGACTAAGTAAAATAATTAAGTCATTACCCTATAAATGTTACCTGTCCACTGTAAGATATAATGAAAACAAAAGAAGGTGTTTTCCAAATCCCAGTCTTCACTGTTTAACTTGGCTAATGATTCTTTGAAGGTCTGATGAGTTGGAAATTGGTGTTAATAAAGACCCCCTCATCGGCACTATAGGTACAATGAAACACGCCGAACACTGATATACTTTCAACGAAAAACGAGATAAAAATTTAGATTTTTACAAGGATTTTCCCGATATTGTCTCCAGAGAAGAGGGAGAGGAAGGCCTTGAAGGTGTTTTCGAATCCTGTATAGTTGTGTCCTGGATATTTCAATTTTCCCTGCAATGAGACGGGTAATAATTTTTAAGCAAAATGACATTAAATTCCAACAAAAAAAGTTAAGCAAATTCATGGTAGCTTTAGTCCTCATATACTCTGAAGTTAACCATAATGCTTTTTCGGTGTTTCTTTAATCTAAATAATCTGGCTTTTCTAAAATAAGCATGAAGTTAAGAATATTGCGACATGATTCAAACGAAAGATAGTCACAGCACTACATGGCTCTCTGAAAGCATTTCACAAAACCCCCATGTTTACTACATGTATCTCTCACAATTTAGAATATTGTTACCATGGTAGATTGATGTAGACATTCAGGACATTTTATTACGGTTGTAAGACAACTAATTATAAGTCCTTCTGTCTGTAAGGTTAAACAGTAAACTTATAAATTGTGTTATATGATTTTGTGATTTAAGAGATTTCGTACGGATTAAACTAAACCTCAGTGGATTGTTACACTCACAAGAAACTAAACATTTCTGTTTAAGTAATTCTTATATTCAAGTATTCCTCTGAATTCATCAATATATTTTAGATCTAACATATAAAAACAGTTGTTTATATGGCTGTTGAGAGAGGGGACAGTGCCCCTTTCTGTTCCTGCAGATGGGAGAGGCCATATAATTTTCAGAGATATCATCGCTATCAGTCATTAATGAGATCGCAACTGTCTCCTTACCTCACGAACCCAACCAATCATTTCCTTCAGTGCAGCACCATCTTTGTCCTTGGCCATATGATCCCAGCCGGTGAATCCCTTAAGGGCTAGGTTTTTCATGGTGAAACTGTCACCAAAGTTAGCAACTGCAAGAGAGTAAACAAAACTTGTACATCGTTACACACCAAACGAAGGTATCATGCTGCAACTATAGAAACCTGTCACTACAGGTATTACGTCGGCCATGTATAGATCACACACAAACACGCACACAAATATATATGTTAAATAATTACTGAAACGCTCTTTTTCTAAACTTTTTGTCGCATTCCAGGACAACCGAGACAACCGAAAAAGCAAAATGGTATTAAAATTAACATTAATGGTATTTCGGACACAATTACTCCTACAACCTGTTTACTATTTATGATAAGTATTCAAAACTTATTTTTCTGTACTTTTTTTCAATATCCAGGTCAAACAAGATGGATGACAAAAGAATAGAAAACAAACTTTAGTCTGCGGAGAGTTGTGGGGTGCCAGTAAAGTGGGTCTGGTTTACGGCCTTATTTTTCTCAGTTATTGGTTCAAGATCTCTCTTTACTGTTTATAGATGAAGATGATGTATGTGTGTACTCTTAGGGCGCTTGTGATGTAAATTTTGCACGATCGATTAAAAAATGCGAATTGTATTTGCTGTCACAAAGGCAATAAGGAAAGTGATCAAAGGTATTCACTTAAAGTTGCTGGACTATTTAATGATGTCATCTCTCATCCTTTGCCCTCTGTGGGCTGGGGGTTGTAGAATATGCCCACGGAGTTTCCCGCCTGTGGTAAGAGGCGACTAAAGGGAAGGACTTGCACCGTATCTGAACTGTATTTTAAACCGAAGTTGAGCTTGAACCGTATTTGAAACCGTATTTAAACTTTACTCTTTTATCTTGTTGATTCGTGTTGATGTGTCGTTAAGTCAGATCTAACTGACTAACTGACTGACTCATCCGTTTTTTTAAAGAGCACGTGAGATCCCTGGTCCCATTTACCCTTTATCTTTCATGATCAAGCACTTAAAGGGGCGAGTTGGTTCACAAAATTAATGATTTTCTTTCACACAGTTGATATTTACTCACAGCTTGAGGGTAATGGTCAAACTCAGAGATTCTGCATATCTGACACACAAGTGAAAGGGCAATGATTGGGTAATTAATGATTAAAATCATTTATTACAAATTCGTGACCAGACACTTTTACCTTTAGGTATTAATCATATCCAATCCCTGTCCACAAAAAGTACCATTTCTCACATTTTGTCTACTATAAGAAGTGATACATGAGTAATGAGGTTAATAAGAAACATTGTCATGCAATAATTTCCTTCAAACTCGTCACAAAGTAATCGATATTAACTCAATGGGCCCTTTAACTTACTTTCAGGTTTGTATGGTTCGGCATGATTGTATGATGATATGGCACCGCACATTGCAATACGACCATCCTTGTTCATATTTTTGCAAACCACAGTAAACGCTCCTCCACCGACCTGGAAACGGGAAATCACATCAGTATTACACTGTAAAAACAGTTGGATCAATTTGACCCAAAAGTGGGTCAGGTGGGAACAGGCTAAAATAATTGGGTCAAATAATGACCGAAATAAGACTTCATTTGACCCAATTTGGGTTAAAATTTGACCCAAAATGTTGGTTCAGTTCCCTCGTGACCCAATGTTTTTAGAGTGTAGGACAAGTTATAAATCTTAATTTTTGTCAAATAATTTCTAGATCTTCATAGATGTGGAAAAGTTATGGTCTTTCCAGCACCAAAAATTACAAGAGGCAGCCAAAAGGAAATGTAAGGAAACGAATTTATGTGACGTGTGCTATTGCCGAATGGAAAAGGTTACAGCACTTGAAACACTGGGCCCCTTGTTTTGTATTCAGTGCCAGGCGGCTGTCGTTCTACGACACCTTTCTCCATAACTTGAATCGAGAAACGCTCTTTTTGTGGGGTTTGTTGGCCTTCCAGAAAATTTTCAAGAAACAGACAGAAAAGAAAAATTAGCTTCTCCGTTGTCTGGATCACATTAGTAAACAATACGTAACTAGTTTCTGATTAAATTAAAGTTCGTCAACTAATCTCTTTTGACAATTTCTAGTCCGCATCATTTCTAGTATGCATTTGTGCAGTTAGTCAGATGTCATTAAAAACTAGTCAAATATTGGTGACTTCTGTGGTAAGTCCATTCAGAATAATTTAGGCCTTGAAGGGCAGTTGTTTTACGACGCTAAGCGACCACAAATGTGGGACAAGCCTATGTGGCGTATGAATTACAACTTTACGAAGGGTGGCTAACCAACTCAACAATTTAGATTAAATTTGGTTGAATCGGTTTGGATAACTTGTATTTCTAGTGCACCTCCTGAGTTTTGTAAAGATTTGTGGTCAGTTAACGTCTTAGCATATCCCACTTTTCAGCAAGATTTGTAATTCAAAGATGCATGCCAGGCTGCCAGCAATGCTATCATTTTGACACAAAAAACTTACAGTATTGCATTTTCCTGTATTGTTAAATGACTTACGTCCTAAATTGTCTGGAAGATGAAACCGTTGAGAGGCATATATGAAAATTATTAGTAAGAATATTTAATCTGCTGCTTGTGCTGATAATGTCCCAGAGAATGTACAATAACTATAAGGTACTTACATTTTCAAAGAATACATCGATTCCCTGTGGTATTATCTGTTTGAGGGTTTTTTCAAGGCTTGGCAAATCAGGAATTTTCTTGTAATTGAAGGCATCATCAAAGCCCAGTTCACTTTTCAAATACTTAACCTTGTCGTCCGTCCCTGCTGATCCATAAACTTTGCAACCCTACAAACGTCAATGAAAACAGTGAGGCATTTAAAAGCGAATGACATTTATTTGTGTTTCATAAACGTCGCTAACATAAAACACCACTTAAAACTGTATTGTTAAGCAGAAGAAGAGCTAGTCTGAGCTGCCAACACAGATCAAAACTTTGCCCATGTTTCATTCATTGTTCTCAGAAGCTTGTCATGTCAATTATCAATACTTTCTTTGGATTACATTGTATGTATACGTAATCTTCATAATTATTGAATAATAAATTTAAAACATTGCCTCTTACACTTCAGGAGTCACCAAACAATCGTTTAGTAAGATTCTACTAACTGTATGCGAAAGGTGTGTTACAAAAGGTAATCTTGCTAGATCGGTACTAATCTTAACGGGTTGTGAGTGATATACCCCAAATATGTCTTACATTAAGAAAGAGTGGAGATGTGGTGTAAGCAAAGCATTTATGGGCATGCAGGGGCGTATCCAGGAATTTTCAATACAGGAGGTGTAAGGTTTGATTGATCGCTGCCTTGGGGAGGGGGTAAAAGGGTAGGCGTGTCCTCGTACCCTTTGGAGGAGAGCTGAGATGCAAGATGGTGCTATATTTGATACATTTTAGAGCGTTTTCTTCTTTTACTAAACTTTTTTCACTCATGGCGGCCCAAGGGG
The DNA here is from genome assembly GCA_009936505.3 of Holothuria glaberrima. NCBI lineage: Eukaryota > Metazoa > Echinodermata > Holothuroidea > Aspidochirotida > Holothuriidae > Holothuria > Holothuria glaberrima. The sequence continues at coordinate 816 of WURT03324940.1, read as the reverse complement.
GAGGGTGCCTGTTGCGCCGCCCCTTTGGATCTGCCACAGGCATGAACCGAATGAAATTATTAAGAATCATTATAGAAACTCCGCCTACAAAGAAGAAGACGTGAAAATTACCTTCAGCTTGGCAATTTGGCCGACAACGGTTCCTACTGCTCCAGCAGCCGCATTGACATAGACTGTCTCACCTTCCTTTAGTTCCGCTGTAACCAGTAAACCATAGTATGCAGTCAGACTATTAAGTGGAAAGGAATGTAAATAAAAGTTTAAAATGTACATTCCAAGTTTTAAATATAGGTTAGTCTTACAGAATCATCTTTTAGCAAAGGGTAATTGCACTACTTGTTAGAAATATTAACATGCATTCGTACTTGTTAGAAATGTCAACTCGTAATTTATTCCAATACTTATGTTGGCGCATGTCGGGCGCAACTAACAATGATTTATCAATGACTTCCTATTAAACTTACAAGGCTTCTACCCTTGCCTTTATGCGAAAGCTTTGACTGCTTCCCAACAACCACTCTACAAGAGCTATCTGTTGTGTCTGTGATTTATTACAAGTACACTCCTTACTATTTTATTGAACTGTTAACAGTGTTGTACCTAGCAAAATTTACCGCCCTCACTTGCTCACATAACTGCATCATAATTTAAAGGGGCTCATTGAGTTGCCATTGATTATTTTTGGGACAAGTTTGAAAGAAATCATTGCATGACAATGCTTCTAATTAGCCTCATTACCCACGTTTCACTTCCTGCAGTTACTGAAAATGTGAGAAATTGTATTGTTTTGTGGAAAGGGATTGCATATGATTACTA
>WURT03324829.1:4884-24426 GCA_009936505.3 Holothuria glaberrima | reverse complement strand
AATATATTTATTCTTTACTTTATTGTCCATGTCTTTTAAACAGAAGGGAGGGGTAACGATCGTCTATCATGCCTTTTAGTGTGCCATAAATATTATAAAATAGACATGACTTTACGTCTAACTTTGACACTGAACTAAGGAAACTGTTATTTTGTAGGGAATTTTCAAACGAAAAATGATAGTTTGGAAAAGAAAGAAGATTGCGTAATAATAGGATTGTATGAGATGTATTTCAAATTAACAATACATTATACAAAAGATCTCTAATTGGTTAAACTTCATGTTGCAACATGTTGGATGGTTTATTGGGGTTTCATAAAGTGCTAGCAAGAACTCAGGACTCGTTAAATGACCTTTTGCTGGAAACTTTCCAAGGTTCACTGAACTGAAAATTTCTTTAATTAAATAAAGGGAGCTGCCTTACTTTTCTAATTATGCAAAAACTGCCACAGCATGAAACCACAACCATCACAAATATCCACAGACTGCTGTAGAATTACAGAGTAAAAATTTTTTTTTAAAATCAAAAACTCCAAGAGGAAACGGAAAAAGTGCTGTCAATTATTGGAAAAAAATTTATTGCACTTTTTCCATTTCTTTATGTATTTATTTATTTTTTGTTCTGTAAATAAACAGGAACTGTTTACAGTGATTCCACAAAGTCAGGCCAAATTAGAGTCTCAACTGTAGAAATAACACTGGACTGTATTCTGTCTAAGACATACTGACTCACTGCTTGTTTCTTGTTTGAGTTTGAGTTCGAGTTCGAGCGACATTTATTTCGGTCATATGTTATAACAGTCTCTAATATTTAATATATATATATATATAATATATATATACATATATATATATTTATATATTAGGTTGCGTGTGTTGGAAAAGCAGATATATGAAAACGAAAAGCGAAGTAAAAAATGATATTTGCAACTGCTCGAAATATACTGTATGTGTTCAATTAGCCTTTATATTCTAGTTGGAAATGAAAGTATAATTTTTACTTCGCTTTTCGTTTTCATCTATATATATATATATATGTGCATATATATATATATATATATACATACAATAAAATATGACAAGTCCTGCAAAAACCGTTGCCCGAGTACTCAATGGTAGACCAGAGCTGATAAAACATGAAGAAATGTTTTGGGAATTCTTCTTCAACAATTTCGGTATGTTACTTGCTCTGTCGGTATTTACGAAGCTAACAGCACACCGTTGTCATAGCTTCAACAACTACGTTGAAGTTACCGAATGATTTCAATGCTGTTGTTATACATGGATACGATTTGGTTAGTTTGTATAAATGGGGGTATTAACTTGCAATATTTTTGCCGAGTGTTGTCGTATGAATTCTCGATAATGGCACATTCTCGAATTTAGCATCTTATCTTAAAATTCGACATTTCTTCTGTAATTTCAGGTATTTATGGAACTAAGGGAGCTCCTACTGTAGAACATTCAGGACAAAATGCTCTATGTAATGAATGTTCCCCACTTTAAGCATCTCATTGGAACAGTAGTGTAAAACTATCATATGATTTGATTCCGTGTCCCTTTTTATAAGTACAAAGTCATGATATTCAAATATAGGCTACCTAATAATTGTGCGAACCAATCAATCCTATATGAACTCAGATCTGAAGATGAATATTGGTCTAATGTTTAGTTCGAGCTTCAAAAAGTCATGTTTTCCCCTTTCCATCAGATTCGATTACGCGCCACCCGATCAACCCGCAAGTCCATTTTTGTACGCATACAACCCATGTTATCCTGTTACCGATACTGACTACTGTGAAAGTGTTGCGGTGAGTAGTTTTATTGACTGTTGTAACCATGACTCAGCAAAATTAAAGGGAAATATTGCGTTTCAAATGCACCAACATGGCATACAAAGAAAATACCTTAAACCATTCATAAACCGTCCCGTCTCACCAATGAACTCTAGCAATAGCTTTATCTCCTCAAAATATTATGCATAACAAGAGTACCGGATGTTACATCATTTGAATATTTGAAAGTTTGGGTGAACAAATTTCCTTTGTGCAACAAATAACGGAATGTTATCCTGAGAGAGCCTTACTTCTTGGAAAGAAAGCTACCGCACTGCCTTATTTTGAATTGTCTATCATTCTGTACCTATTAATTTTGGCTTAAAACATATGAAAAAAATCGGTAAAACAAACGCAATATTTCCATTTAAAGATCAAATGCAGTCAACCAGAATTGAATAAGTAGACCCTTGGATATTATTTTACGATTGGCTCCATTGAATCATGTAACAACAGTTTCGTAACAGAAATGTAAAATTCATACAGAATGACATCTTGGCTCACGTACCTTGAGTAGTATGCCATAATTTACGTTTACAAATGTTACAAAATATAATTAAAAGGGAAATAAAATCGATATGTAATATTAAGTTGATTTGGAAAAATAAGTTTGGGTGACTGTTCATTCAGTTTTAATTCTCTGTGTAGTGTCTTTCGGGTATTGTACGGAACTTAACAAGGTGAGATCACAGTTCAGAGGTCTGTTAAAAATTTCAATGTACAAGAAACTGATATTTTTAACTAGGAACAGAGACGTCGTGCGCAAATATATATATATATTTTGGTGCCAGTGAGAAATGGTGACTAGGTGAATGCTTAAGAGACGTCGCGAGAAAAATATTGTTGGAGGGGGAAGTGGAAAGTAACGTAACCTAAGACAAAGTGCTATATTTTTCAAAAACTGTTAAATTGTCATATTAACTTCACAGAAAACAAAAACTAGTCAGGATGGTGCCTCTACTGACTAATTTAACTGACTAGAATATAAATAAGTCGGTGGATAAGTCAGTGATCACAAACTAGTAAGTTGATTAGTCGGTGGTCACACAGACTAATTCACTGAGGGACTAGTTTGTGACCACCGACCATCAGCCGACTAATTTTTACTCTAGTCAGTCAAATTAGTCAGTAGATGCACCATCCTGACTAGTTTTTGTTTTCAGTGTTTAAATTGGCTTGTAAAGGTTTTTCAAACACATTTTCAGTCAAAATCATATGACAGCGTTGACAATTTTTGGGGGAAGGGGACGTTGGACCCCTGGGTGCCAACAAGCAAGGCGAGTCTTGCTAGGTCAAAATGTTTGAAAGGTGTGATGGTATGCAACCAAATAAAGTTGTTATTTTAACTCGATGGTTTTGAAATTAAATCCCATAATTAAATAGTTTCTGGAACTGTTTCGACTTTATATTTTTTAACCTTGCTCAAAATAGACCTCTCCAAAACTTCACGATTTTTGCAACACCTCACGATCTAAGTAAATGAAACGAGAGTGTTGCAAAAAGTAAGTAATTGTTTTGTTTTATCCTATATATTATGTCAAAAATACTTCTCAGCTATCTTACTGTTTGGTGTGGGCTATTGACTGTTTTCAGGAAAACCACTTTTTCTAAAGATGCCCTTCATAGCATATTGATGGAACAACAGTCCTTGAAAGGAGGAAAGGAACAGCAAAATACATTTTAAGAATTATCATGGCAGTTTCTCCTTCAACGTCACAGATTTGCATATGTAGAAATTGTACATTCATGAAGGTGTCAAAAATTTTTAAATAGTCCATATGCACAGTGGCGATGCCAGATTTTTCGATGTGCAGAGCACTTGGAGGCACAATGTGTCGCCGGAGGGGCACATGGACATGAAGAAGTGATCGGCGTAGGAAGCGCTCTGCAAACGTGATTCACACCCCCTACAAGGATCCAAGTTCCGCCTTAGGGATGGCCTGGTGGTTTCTCATAGCAATACTCCGTGGGATCCAGTAGACTGTCCCTTGGAGACTCTGGGGTATTAACAAAATTGTGACTACTCGAATGAAGTATTTAATTATCTCTTTGGATGCACACTAACAGACCTCAGACATCACAATTTGACCATATATTGTTACCCTTAATGACAAGTTATCCTTGTATTCAGTATTAGAGAAAGTTTCATGCAAGTAATTATGTTTGAATGTATCACTGACCATTTTGTTGTCCCTGGTGTGGTGTTTGGCTTCGCCTTGGTGCAGACCCAGGTTATCAAAGTTCCCCTTCCTCATACCAGAAAGTTAAAATTAGCCTAATAAACTTTGGCCTATGAAATGGAGCTACTTACGTATTTCCAAGTATTACTGGATGAACGTTAAAATGGTAGCAAACTTCGTCATCTTATTAATTTTCGGACAAAGAATCGGACTAAAAGATAATCAATTTGGCAAGTATATTTAATAGGTAGGATTCATGGATGCAGTAGTTCCTTAGCTACTGAAAATAGAACTTAAAGCAATAGTTCTGTTAAACCAGTAATCTCTAACAAAGTTCCCAGTGCGGGAGTGATTCACAAGGAGAGGTACGTCCTAAGAGTGCCGCAAACATTTAGTTTTTGAGAACACTATTTTTTACCAAAGTCCCCTCGACTCTCTGGCGAAGAGCCAACAGCCAAACTAAACATATCCCCCAAAAGAGTTCTGCTCTCTGTATGAGCTACGTCCCCGAAAGGACAACAAACTTAACTGACCAACCTCTCAACCCTCAGTCCTTAACATCAAGGGTCATGCGTGTTCTTGTTCTTGGCTCTTGTTTTTTGAGAACACAACTTTTTCCAAAGTCCCTCAACTAAACGACGAAGAGCCAATTGGGTCGAAACCGAACATTACCGTACTCTTGTTTATGAGAACACTTTGTTTAGTTTAACCGCTTGATTGACAGATAAATGGCCAGTAGGTCACTGAGTAAACATCAATATATAAACTGTATGCTTGTACATGTGTTAATAACCAAAATTTCAGGTTGAGGGGGAATTGTCATCTCCGTCCCTTGCCAAGCCACTCCATATGTGATGGATTTTGATGAAAATCGTGGCATATATATACATATATATATTTACATATAAGGGAGTATTGGTCTGACGTTGCCAATGTTAGATGTCAATTCTACTGGTTTCAAAATTATGCTACTGTATGCGCTACCAACCATTCTCATCCTTCAGTATATATATATATATATGTATATATATATATATATATATTTACATGCATATATATATATATATATTACTTACATTAAAATATTAGATAACGTCAAGTCATAGACTAAATATTGTCCTGAGCTCGATTTAGTAATATTTTACGTTATTTCAATATGTCTCGTTTAACGTGAATACTCATTAATCACGTCCTCATATCCTTCTTCTATAAGGCATGTCAGAAAGACGCCGTAAGTGGCAATCGTTTTCCTTTGGGTGACGCTTCTTCAGCAAATTTCACTGGCTCTGACAACAACATTACAATCACTTACTCATCGACGGATGGCACTGGAATGCTAAGGTACACTATGGGAGCATGCTCAATGGATCATAATAAATTTTCTTTCTTAAAGATTCAACCTAATTGTGTTTGCCAAAATCTTGTGAATGTTTTGTTGTGTTGATTTAATAATATTTTATTTCTTTTCTTTCTTTCTGCGTTGCCAAAATCTTGTGAAATTCTGATTTATTGGATCTCGTTTCTATGCACAGGGTTAATGACTTCGTAAAGTCAAGGTTTTTTCAGCAAATCTTTGTATTTTCGACTTCTCGTAAAGCCTACATGGCAAAATTTTCCTGGATTCTTCATGGGCATAGAATTCCACTACATGGAAATGTACATTTTATCACGTGTTTCCAGTTTTAGCAATGTTAGGAAAGGCATGGTGTGGTAAGTCACGGTATGCGATGATGTGTGATGGGTGGTATAGTGTGATATGGTGTATGGTGTGGTATGTTAAGTTATGGTACCGTAAGGTATAACATGGTATGGCAGCGTGCATTATGTTATGATAAGGTGGTGTATGCTGTGGTGTGCTGTGGTATATTGAGGTGTGGGATGGCGTGGTATGGCGCGGTGTGCATATGGGGTATGACTTGATATGGTATGGTGGAGTGGGGTTCGGCTGTGAAACGGTCTCATACCTTGAATAATATAATCAACTTGACTACTAATAAAACAAACCTGCCACTCACACTCACACACACAACACATCTATCCTTTGCCATAAAGAAATGAGTATTTTTTAATTAACACAAATTGTTTCTCTGTTTTTTAAGAACCCTGATAGTCGAGTTGGTTTGTGATCAGAGAGCTAGCACTCCAAAACTGGACATCCGTGGAGAAAAAAGCGTTGGTGTAAGTCCTCCCTTTTTCTGCCACACAGAACATTTGTGTGAGTTCGTGCGTATGTAGGTATAAATCGGGGACATGAACGTTTTTACATTGTCAAGTGTAGGACATTTTGCACCTTCCAAAGATGTGCCTCATTAATTTTGAAGCATTTCTGACGTGTTCCCCCATTTTCCAACCTTGTACACATGATAGACAAACACACTTTGGGTGGGTGTGCGTGCGTGCAATAGATGTAAATCGGGGACAAACTTTTTTCGATTGTCAAGTGGGGAACACCTGCAAGTGGGGCTATCCCCATTTTCATTGTTAAAATTCAGATTTCCGATTGAAACCTATTAAATATATGTGCATTTGTGTTTGTAGCAGGGTACTTTAGCCAGATTAACTACCTCAAAGATTGTATTAAAATTTGACAAACTACATTGAAAAAGAAATAAGTCGAAACTATTATCCACAAAAACTACGTGATGAAATAGCAGTGCAGTCACTCAGCGCTCTTATTTGTCTCATATTCTGACTATATTCTTGCATTATTGTTTTGACTTTGTTTGGCGAACTAATTTTTCGGAATTACCCAGACTTTCACTAATGAAAAAAATCAGTTTGCGTATTCGAGTTGAAAGTGTCTTCCTTAGGTTAATTAACGTAAAATTGTATTTGTTTGCTTCAGGTGTACAATTACACTTTAACATCAAAAAGTTGCTGTCCAAACAGATGTGAAGCAGTTGTTTCTTCGAAAGATCCCAGTTTTGGATTCTTATTTTGTACTATGTAAGTATTTTTTTCGAAACCTTTTCTCTTGTTTACAAGGACTGCAACTTAAACTGGATGTCTTGGAGGGAGAGCTTATGCAAAAGAGTATCAGGTGTGTAACCAGAGGGTTCTATTGAACCCCGTACAAGGGACCGTGGAAACCACCAATTGTCTTGAACGACCCCCATTGCATATGACCTAGCACCTCAACTGTGTTAGAATAGATCTCCGTCTTCATAGGAATATGTGTACGGGTTATCATCTAAAAATGGAGCAGAGTTCACAAGGAGTACAAAAATTGATGTGAATAACTTGTAAAGTTGAGGAAATATAGGCAATGAACTGCCATACTAAGCAAAAGTAAACACAATAGAACGTTACAGTGTTGTCTCGATATGTTTGCATAGTTGGCTTCGAACAGAGAAAAAATACGATTTCTGTTTTCATGGCAGCCGAAAGGGCAGGAGACAAATTATCTAAGATGGTGGTAATTTGTGGTAATAAAAATCAGTTCCAGTAAAAATGTGTACTTCCTTTAATTTTTAGGATAATGTTGGAGAAATTTGAAAGCCACAAGAACACAAACTTAGTATTACTTCACATATTTGTGATTTTGGTCATTTTCACATCTTTTTGACAGGTATTCACCGTTCATTTGAGCAATTGACAGCTCTGTTAGCGACATTTCTACGCAATGCCTATTGTATAGCTGTGTTGGCATAGTGACATGGTTGTGTTGGCTGTAGCGCATATGCGGAGGGAAGGAGGTCAAAGGAGGAAGAGCGCCCCTCCCAGAAATTGGAAGGAAATGACCAGAAATTATCAGGCTGATTAAGCAAAGTAGTGAAGGGATGAGGAGGGCACATGGAAGGAAATGTTAAAATGGATAACCCGTCCGTTACAAAAAAAGAAAGAAAATCACTGCAACTGTATTGATACCTTCATTTTGTCTAGCTGTTCCAGAGTGCGCATCGTTGGTAAATATAGCTGGTAAATATAGCTGCCATAACTCCCTGATTAAGTGAAATTATTTCATAGTCCCATTATGGGTTAACGCCTGCAGCAGGAGACTAAGGGCCATATGCCCCCATACCAAGTCATAGCTTTCCGTCCGCATCTTTTCTTTTCAACTTTGTCAGAGATGAAGTGATTTACATGAAGTGTGAAAATTTCGAACGACGGTCAGTTACCTCAACGATTCGCTTGATTTAAGAATTGATCTTTTAAGAAGACAGTTGTCTTAATATCATCCCCAATATTACTGAGCATGCTTTGTGCGCGACACAGTTACATGGCTTTTCAAAAAATTTCATCAGCGAATTGCAACAGAGGGAAGGGGTAGCAGTATCTCGTTTTCAAATAATTGATTCATCCTCCCAACCTCCCATTACCAAATAAATAATTTATCATCTCTTGCATCTACTATTTCTTCTGTTGTATCTGTTATTCTGTTGTAGGCATCATTAGTGCGCTCGCCCGCGCGCGAGCGCGCGTGTGTGTGTGGGGGTATGTTACCATCATTTTCGATCTACTGGCATGTGGGCATATATTTTGAAATGTTAGGCTATTCCCGATAGGAGTCAGCCTTATCCTGCTGTTAATGAGCAAAGGTTACATCACTGAGCAAGGAATTCACAAAAAATGAATACTTAATCACCAGTCTGCCCAACTTGGGAACTTTATCTCGGTCTTCTGAACCCAAGACTTCAGATACCGCTTCGAAATCCAGAGTCTTTTTGCACGATAAGTGATTTTAACGTTAACTTCCATCAACAAATCCTGGTTAGGCCCTTGATTCATTTACAACCTGTGCGTCTCCACCGTTCGTAATTTCGATCCGGATAGATATGTTGTTCACCGGGAGGAAATAGCCTTTGTCCTTTTATGGCAAGTCTCTACAAGTACGCTACTAAATGTTGGTAGGTAAGCCTATCTATTCCATTCGGGTTTACCGTCCACTGTACGCTCTTCTTTGTAATTCGGACCCCCTCCCCCACCCATTCTCGTTTCTACAACCCAACTGGCCCTTGTATATATTCTGCGCTCGAGCACAGATCAGTTTCGGCGGTCCTCTCTCTCTGATTTTCATACGTGACACCAAAAAAAAATTCTGCGCTCTTCGCTTGCTGTGAAATCTGCATATTCACACCCCTAATGCACAACCTTTGCCTGTTTTGACCTACAACATGCTATTTGTGTAAGAATTCTGAGGTGCCACACAGAAAGCAGTGATGATTCTAAGGATTCGTGATTGGGATGATGATTAAATACCACACGGATACCGTATGGGTACCGTATGGGATGATAACCTAACTCACACTCAGGCCTACCTCAGCCCCACTGAGGTTGGGGCTGGAGTAAGGAATTTTGAGTTTTGAGCGTTCTTAACGCGCTGTATTCAGGGATTATAGATAGCAGGAAAACGAACTCACGACGCAAAACTCGCCATTCTTGGTCTCGTCTCCCAAGCTTGTGTCGCAAGTATGGGGAAAACTCTGGCATCCCAACTGCCCTAGATTGTAGAAAATTGCAAACCCCAAATGGTCTAAATTGGAGGAAATTTCACTTTGAGCATAAATTTCAAACTGAATTTTTGCTTCCACAATGTGTGTGAATCAGCACCGGTTGACCAATGAGAGAAAATCTGACATGTAAATGATATAGATTGCAATCAGAAAATTGCATGTAAATTGCCGCCTGGCTCCTCCCTTCCACAGGCCGCTTAAATGGACGTCGCGGGCCGAAATGACCCTCAGGTGGCCCTTTAGAAACTAGGTCTAAGGGGATTGATGGTATAGTTATCTCTTCAGTTGGTACAAAAATAGGCCTCATCGAAGTAGGTTACAAGAAAGATCTAATTAAAAGGAAGAGAAACGCGTTCTTAAAAAGTCCCATAAAAGGAATCAATTCTGATGATTTGTAACCAGATTTAGTCATATAGTTGATCAGGATGCCAGTCGATGCCCGATCGATCAGATCATCCTGTTCAAATTTAACGAGATCTTTCAAATTCTGTATTTTATATAATTGGTTACACTGTCTCTCCTTTGTTTTAATATTTCCATTAACTAAGTGTGATAAATTTGCTATGGAACTGCCTTCCCGGGTGCTGCTTTCTCACATTCTCAATAGTAAACAAACTTGCTCAGATATCTTGCTGACCAGTCATTATCACACTTAACTTTTTTCAAAAGGGAAATCAGAAATATTTTACTCATTGAAAAACTGTTTGAAAAACAGTATACTGATACTTAGCAGGCGTTCATGCCCTAAAGACACGTTCCCTGCTTATATCCGGAATGCAACGTTGAGAACAACAGGTAAACTTCTTTTTGTCAAAACAATATCTGGTCCGGAATGATTCGCAAAATTATTCGTAGTCTAAAACTTTTGCCTTGTAAGAGTCTCTGTCTAGACCTACATTGCAATGCTATGTCTGGTGCCCTATTTTTCGTAACATTTAAACATAACAAACCGTCTCAATTCGGCTTTTCAAGAATCCTGTTAAACACTCAAAGAACGGTTTTTTCCACTTTGGACCATAATATGAGGTACTTTATGTGTTGCCGGAAATTCAGGGGGAAAATATACACAAGATTAAATTATATTTTACGTCGGCCTTCCACAACGTATAATTTACTAACCGTAATACGTTTTAATTTCATGTTTGTCTTACTTCGAAGGTTTTCTTGCCTGTTATTTGTATACTTGGTCGTTGGTGCCTTGTATATGAAATTTGTTCACAAAGCCGAAGCCAAAGAGGTTACTCCAAACTATTCTATGTGGGTTCAGGATCCAGTCCCGGTAAAGGTAAGGCGTTGGTGCTTGTATGATATGTTTGCCACCTACTTGTATTCTAAATATTGTCAGAACCTTGAATACCCAAACACACTGCATTGCCTGAATATGCAGTAATACACGTTTCACGAGGCCTTTCCTAAATAAACACGCGGCTCAAGTTGAATATGCATGTTTAACAATGAATATGTAATTATGAACGTACAAAGAGAAAGGGAATGGTCTGAAAATAGTTTAACAGACTTAACGAGTAAATCTACACTCTAGAAGTGATTTGATAAGCCGGGCACCGAACCTGAAACCGGAATCAGTTCTTGTCACATTTTTTCACCAAATCTAGTCAAACGATTGATCAGATTCTGGATCTTTGCCCGGCTGAAAAAGTTCCTTTCAAATTTGACCAGACCAATTTTAGATTGTACTCCCCGAGAAGGAAGAAATCAAATGATCAACTTAACTGAATTAAAAAACGTGAGCAAGATTAAATGATAAATAAAAGCAACCAGTTCAAAATTTACTTAAGATGCTTGAAATACATGCTATAAAAATGGTTTCACTACTATTATCGTTTTGTCTGAATGTAGGCAATATGTTCAGTAGCATTTATCAGATTCGAACGCTATGAAAGAATTAAACCACACTTTAACGACTGTATGCGGTAGGTATTTTTCACCTGTGGCGACCATCCACCTGCCATCGAGATGCCAACTGATTGCTATATCTCAGAATCGTCCCAATGATTTATATCATTACATTGTTTTCCCTGCCAAAGAAAACACTTCTTTTAGTTGGTATTTCGTTCCTCTTTTCTACTCCTACAGGACGGCGGAAAATTTACGTACTGAAAAATTGGTCAAATGTGTGGAAAAATTCGAGCACTTAGGACAAGATCTAAAAGTAATAATAATCGACTTTTTAGAGAGCTATGTCGCTATGTGAAAGAATTAAAAGAGAAACTTAGAAAACCATTTATTGTTCTGGACAATTGTACAACATTCAGTTTTGTCATTTTAACAAGGATTTCAGTTTCTTGCCAGTCTTAATCTGACCAGTGTTTCATCATGGAGCTTTTTGCGGATGAAGTTCAAGCTCCTAATCCATCAGAAAATACGCACTTGAGAATAATTTAATCCTTTTTGTTTGGGAAGATTTTCATTAATAGGTCCTTTAGTTCCTCTTCTAGGTTTCATTGGGCCTGACCTTCATTATCAGAGTTTGATCCTTTGATACTAATCCACACAGAAAGAATTTACGAAAACAATGCTTTGAAGTGATCTGCTCCACCGACAGATGTTAAACCTTTGTCATCTTTCTAAAATAAACGACTGTAACTGCCTTTTTAAGAGGTCCAATTTCTTTCTTGTTTTAATTTTTACGCATATAAAGAAGCATCCCTTTTCGGAGAAGCCGGCAAATCTACATTTTGTCAGGAAAAGTTAAAAAGCTCCGCATTGTTCCTAAAATTAAGAATCATGTTCAGTAAGTTATTTTAACTTTTACTGAACCCTTTTTTAGAGTGTAAATTGGTGTGAAGGCATGGAATAATTTTTTTCTTGACGACTGGCAATATCATGGCAATTGGTAAAATCATCCCCAGTGACCTGTTTGAGAGGTAGCAGATGACAACAACCATTGTCGTCAAATCCTGTGATCCCTTTCAAGTGATAAAGAATTTGATAGAGAGAGACAAAAGGTAGATTGTTGTCGGCAAACCACATAGTGTCAAAGAAAGAAGAAGTGTTTGTACTCCATCCGTAATAGCTTCATTGCTTCATTAACCATGATCTATGGTAAGTCCATCTCAACTGCAACATTTATCGTGTTTTGGTGTACAAGTGTGTATGTTATGACCGATTGCATAATAGATAATCCTTTTAGAGCCCTCTAAACGATTTGAAAAATCCGATTGTGATTCTCTGAAAGTCAGGCTATGGCAAGTTCTTTAATTATCATTTCAAAAGTTGGTAACATGAAAGTAAGGGTGTCGTCAAAGAGTTTGGTTGTATGAACTGATTGTGTACAGTCATGTAAAGACCGTACAATAAGCCAAAGATAAATTTCACTTTCAAACTCATTGCTTGGTATAGCGTGTCAGTAATCGTAGATAATTTGAGACATTAAAACTTTATGCGTATCATATATTTAAATATTTCGGTCACAGAATGGTTGCAAGTGTTCAGTTTGCAACTAAGTATATAGGTGTACGTACCTGAAAGAACGTTACAACTCAAACGTTGTAACTAGAACTATACAAGGGGTTTCCAAGATGAAAGGGTACTACTTTAAAAGGTGCCACTTTTCTGCAAAGGCTGGACAAAAACCTTGTCGACTTCTCAGTGAAAAAATAGTGCTGATTGAATATTGATGGCAAGGTACTCTACCGTCTCCGAAAGATCTTGAAACATCTTTAAAAATCAGCTTCTTGAGATGGATCTGTAAAATCATCAGAAGAGAGCACTGGCGTACGCAGGGGGGGGGCTTTGGGCCATGCCCCCTCACGGATGCCAATTTTTCTTTTTAGTTCCTAAAAATACGCAAATTTTGAAAGACAAATTTTATTTCAAAAGGTGGCATATGTGGCACCAGATTGCATCTAAGGACACCTAATTTTTCAAAACTTTTCAAAGGGAGGGGGCATCCCTCCCCTTAAAAAACCCTCCTCCAGGCTGTTAATCAGTTAATTATCTTCCATTTGTGACTGAGGGCAAACATGCTTGCATTACGAACGTCGCTGTGCAATTTGCTGAAATAATCCGGCTCAGCATTTTCATCTCCTATTTGTATTGCTTAGACTTTTTACAAAGATTTATCTGAGTGAAATGTTTGTATCAAATTTGTAAAAGAAATTGCTTTAGCATCTCTTCAGTTTCTTACATCTAGCATTAAACCGTGGATAAAAGCTCTTCATTGCGTATTTGTGATGTTTCATTGGTGTTTTTCTCGTGACCATTTCAGTTTTCAAAGCAACATCAGTTAACATATTTTTCAACATGTTGGAAAGCCTATCTATTCCATCTTTCGACCTGGTCAATAGCCCTGATATGTCGTCAAAGGTATTTTCCATCAACACTTGAGGGTACCCTAACACTGTCGTTTACATTAGGAATATTTACTTCCGCGCTATCTACTCTCCTCAGTTAATTTATTATCGGAGAGTGTTTGTCAGACATAAAATGGTAAAAAGTGTCAACAATAAAATTTGTCAGATACAGAAAAAGTTCTGCAAAGGCCACAGCATAGTTGATAGTGCTCCTTGCGTCGCCGCACTTTAGAGATCCAAAAAATTTATCTTCTCCAATTCTACCACAAACAACATAGAAATCTAAACTCTCACACGTCCGGTTCAAATTGAACCAAAAATGGATCAACTTGAATAGGCACTGAAAGTGACCAAATATTTGACTAGTTTCGGTTCAGAACTTACCAATACCGGCTCAAAATGAAATAAATCTTGTCAAATATTTGCAGAAATTTATGTTCAGTGCCCATATGTTCAAATTTAAACCTAACGACTTGATCCTGGTTGAAGCGTGAAGTACAAATATCCAATAGATCTAGATTAGCTTTGGAAATAAAAGCATTGTACATAACAGAGTAGCTGTTTCGTTCTCATGAGTTGTAAACTGCTCTGAATTCAAGAATACATCTAGTGTGCCTGTTCTCGTATTACACCCTCGTACGATACAGATCAGGGCAGCATTGTGACTAGATTTTAAAAGACCGCAATCATTAAACTGTGTCATTACAGTGTCATTGAACATATCCGAATCACAGTGTTTTGAATTCCCGTGACATTCATGTAAGAACCGTCTACAGATAGCACACCACTAATTATTCCTCCATTGCCTTACACACTAACGTTTCGTGGCCCTTGGACCCTTGTAGAAATTTTCAACGGGCACAAGCTACCCCTCACCGTTGATATTTTGAGCTAGGGCCTGTATAATAGAGTGGTGGTTCCTGCTTTTTTTACTCCATACAAAATGCCATTTTTGCATCGCGGAAAGATATATTGCAAAACAGTGCCTGAAGTACCTTCAATTTTCTTTATTTTTGCAGAACGAGTACTTCAATTACTTAATAACACATACAAATCACAAATTGAACACATCACTTTCCCAACATGGTTTAAACTGACCCCCAAAAGTTTTTCTAGGGTGTTAAATTCGTAGGGAAGCATCCTCCGCGGAGATTCCCCATGATCTAGTGGTGTGCTACCAACAGCTTATTCTCCCCAATCCAGGCAGTTCCGAAGCTCTCAACTAAGCAACTTGTAATAGGGAGTTGTTATTTGGACCAGGGAGTTGTTATTTGGAAGGAGGTTTAACGGAAAGTTTAATTTATGCCAATAATCTAAGACCCACTAAATTCCGAGGAGACTATCAATGATAATTATAAACTACTTATCTCTGTTGTTGAGGCTAATGCATACAGCGGCCGTTTTTATGTTTAACGGCTGTACTTCTTTAAGAACAGCTGAAATAGGAAATGCTACGTACGTAGATTCACTTTTACTTTGTTGCTTTGCAAAAGGTGAATGGACGCAGAGGCTGAAATCCAACTTTACGCGGTTTTGAACCAGGAAAGTTCCAGCCGCTGCAGTCCTTTCTCGTCAATCATACTAACTGCATTCAGCTTGACAAGGACGTTATACGTTCTGATAAATTTGTGGTTTTTTGTTCAAAGCTCCCTACTTACTGAAAAACCTTAGCGGTGAGTCCAGAGCTGAACAATGGCTAATTCGTGAGGAAGAAGCAGACAGGTGTTAGAGATGAGGTGGTCACAACAGAGGAAGATGCCCACTCAATAGTATCGTCAGGGCACAGTATGCTAATGCGCGCGTCGAACGCGAAATTTTTTGGCACTCCTTCATGGAAAACCTTGTCATCCTTTTTAGAGGCGTGAGGACCAGGGCCTATACAATTAAATTTTAGTCGGGAGACGAACATTTACGAACAGGACACCACTATGATGACAACATTTAGGTCGAATGAAACCTTACATTGTGCATCGTGTACCGAAGACATTCTTAACAACATGCCTCCAAGGTTGCTTTGGCACTCTAAGGCCTCAAATTGCCTCTGAATATTTCTTAGATCTCATATTTTAAAAATGCACCACTTAAGTTAAATAAGACCTCGTGGGAAGTCTCCTTTAATAAACAGAAGCATATTGAATTGCAATTTTGGCTTCTCAAGGGATCATATAATAGGTTCTGAATGGGGTCCAGGGGTAATAGCCCGGTGGGTTCCAAACTAGACTCGGAGTTCCTGGAATCTTGGGGTAATAATTAAATGTAGACGCTGATAAGAAACAATGCGAATTCAGGAGATTCGGGCGTCAAATTTAAAGGGGAATAAGAGAGATACAAAGAGACAGAGAAAAAGGGGTGGTTAGCGATAGCCAACAGTGTTGAAGACTAAAATCCATGTTTTGAAATTTCTCTTATCCGACTTCCCTCGCTAAAAGTGGTGCTTTTCTATCTCAGAGCTCACATAACGATAACAATTCCTTTCCGTTTGAGGGTCCAAACAATGGCATAGTAACTGGCAGTGACAAACCCTGTCCAGTGATCGTTCGGTCTTTGCAGGGGGCATGCAGCTCCCTGTTCTTTAGTAACCATGCACACGTTTCCAAATCATGTAGCTGCTCTATGTAGTACTTAAGAAGCAGGAAATTGTTGCAACTCCCTGGAAGGAGTGATTTGCAACAGAACTCTCAGCTGGTAGCAGGTTGTTGTACCTCAGACCGATGTACTTAAGTCTCTGATGAGTAAATTGCCAGTTGACGCTTACCCTCAAAGCGTCAAGAGAAAAAGATCTTTCACGAGATGTATAAAGGTTATATTTATTCTAAAGTGCCTAGCGATATTTTTTCCACTAAAGGTGCAAAGTAATATGAAGATCAGCTTTCTCGTTGTGCAACAACAATTTCGTGGAACATTTGCTGATAAATGTCTAAAAGAATTACGAATACATAACGATGGCCAAACGATTTATAATATGGTATCTTGCATTTCTTGGAACTTCACTGTTGTTCATTGAACTGCCGTTATGCAGAGGGCAAGCCACAGGGAGCTGTACGACGATAAATCCATGTCGGTGTACTTACAGCGATGGCTCCTATATCGACTTGAGTCAAATCTCGAAGACTGGTAAATTTATGTATGTTTACGTTGAACGGTTTCATTACTATATTTAATAAATGTTCTTTGTAGGCAAGGTGTATGGTTTATAAGATACATTGTGTGACAAAACCTATTGTATAAAGTATGCAATGCATAATACGGTGTGCTTTGGGACAATTGACAGATTGATTTAGACTTTGCACTTTGGGTCAGCAGTCACATCGAGGAAGGAAAAAATCCCCCAATAATGTAAAAAAGCAATGAGAACACACTTCTTAAGCATTCTAGACTTGCTACAACTAGAATGGTGGCCATTAAACATGCCTTTAAAACTGAACACGATTGACTAAGAGACTTGTATTACATCTTAGACTCACCTCAACACTTTTCTACTGGTTCGACACAAAAGTTGACTTGTACGTCAAATTAATTTTAAATTAGTTCATGTAGTTACCGTTGCCTTCATCATGAAAGAGTGCTGATATGTGTAGCCTACTTTTTCCACAAATGTGGTACCTTTGCAGTACTCAAAGAAATCTAAGACATGCGACGAAAAAGTTGTAAGAATGACCTGACACATGGCCCCATTCAGCCTACACATCAACGCATGCATATGGTCCATTATGACAAGCCATTGTATTCTGAGTTCTGTTATGGTGTAGTTAGAGAGAGATAATTTGATAATTAAAAGAATAGTCCAGACCCAAATTTATGTTTGATATCTTAAAGAGGAACTTACTCTAAAGATTCTGTGAAATTTTCATTCATTTCCTATGTTCGGTTCTCGAGATATTAGCAATTGAAGTTGACACATTTTCCACCAAAAGTGAACTTGCAGCAAGCAAGTGTGACGTCATGGCTTCACATTGAAGACCAATGTTTTGTATTTCTCTATTTTTTATCTTACTGTTTTGACCTTGGATTGATTAGGGTTGCTATCTTGCCCCTAAGGCATATAAAGGTTAAAAATTCCTCTGCTCGGGATGCATAAATGAATGAATATTTTAGAGTTTTGTTGTATAAAATTGGTAGTAAATTTTTAAGAAAAACAAAACATTGCCCCTCAATGTGAAGCCATGACATCACACCTGCTTGCTTGAAGTTCACTTTTGGTAGAAAATGTGTAAGCTTCAATTGCAAATATCTTGAGAACCGAACATAGGAATTGAATGAAAATTTCTCAGAATGCTAAGATTATGTTCCTCTTTAACATACCAAACTTAAATTTGGGTCTGGACTATTCTTTTAAACTAAAACAGTTGTCAAAGTCTATGCATTACTAAACTTTATTTATTCTTCATTTCATTTCCCATGTCTTTGAAACAGAAGGGAGCATTGAGGATCATTTATCGTGCTTTTTAGCGTACCATATATATTATACAAGAGGCGTCACCATGACACTAAGCTAACTGAAGGAAAGTGTTATTGAGTAGAAAATTTTCCAAATGAGAGGGTTTGGAATAGAAAGAGAAGATTACGTAATATTTGGATTGTATGAGATTGATTTCAAATTAACAGTGCCTTATACAGACGAGCTCTAAATGTTTTAACTGTTGATTTACTTATGAGTGATGATTGATTGGGGTTCCATAAAGTGCTAAAATCAACACAGGATTCATAAAATGACCTTATGCTTGAACTTTTCCACCACGCTCAGTGAACTGAAAACTTTTTTAAAAATATAGGAAGCTGTACTTCTGTAATAATAAAAACACTGCCACAACATGAAACCGAAACCATTCCACATAAGGCCAAATACTGAGTCTCAATTGTAGGAAAAGCATTCGACTGCATACTGTAAAAAACACATTTACTCAACGGTTGTTACTTGTTTAGTCAAAACGAACAGCCTTTGGCCCAGGGGCGGGATTTGGGATCTGAAAGAGAGGGGAGCAAACCCGGGCGTAGTACAAAACGGCGCCGAAGGTAGGGAACGGCAGGCGCTTCCCTCAATGCGCCGGGTCCAGAGGGTAACGCCCCGAAGCCCTTAGGTATTGAAATTATTGAAGCCATTAAAGTGAAGCATTTGGCTATCTTAAAACTCAACGCATGTGCACTAGAAGATCTCAAAATTACATTTTTACTATGTTTATACCTACCTTACCAGAGTATAGAGTCATTTTTATGGAGAAGACGGTTTATCTTGTGAGGGTTACAGTGAGAATGGAAGAGTCAGTACAAAGCTATGAAACACTCAAGATGTTCTACAAGAAGTTACCACGAATTCATATTAAAAACGAGTGAACGAGAAGCGCCCTCTCGTTTTAACGTTTGTCAATAAGTCATTAATTTGCAGTATTTTCATATCGATGTTTTTATATGTAGTCGCAATATCGCATTTTCGAATTTGGTATCTTATCTTGAATCTCGACATCTCTTCTCTAATGTTTGGTGTTTATGAAACTAGGGGGGCTCCGTACTGTAGAACATTCAGGAAAAGAACTCAGTGTAATGAATGTTCACCACTCATTGCAACAGTTACAAATCTAACATGTGTTTTGATTCCACTTTCTTTTTTAGTAGTACAAAGTCATAATATTCAAATATACCTAATAATGGTATCAACCATTGATCCGATATACATTCAGATCAGGAGCTGAATTTTGATGGTATTTTGTGCAAGCTTCACAAAGTCACGTTTTCTCCTTTCCATAAGGTTCGATTACGCGCCTTC
>WURT03324718.1:10588-24430 GCA_009936505.3 Holothuria glaberrima | reverse complement strand
GTGCGCACCTAAACAAAAGCTGGCAATTATGCATATATACGAGGTCTAAACCACCAATCCTGCCCCACCACACCCCTCCTCCCCCTTCCCCAACGCTCAAACAGGAAGTTGTGTGAACCGTCCATCATTTGCTACTCATCCTGCTGACGTTTATTTTCTTTTTGCTCAGATGTGTGACGTTGAAGAATGCCGGGAAATTGAGCGATGTACTCACTGCTGGCCTAAAAAGCTTTTAAGTTCTATTCACAGGCCCCTTTGAATAAATCAAGACTTCTGACCGAAATATATAAAATGGACAATGTCTTACTGTAACTTCAATAGCTTAAACAGCACGTAGCAAGAAAGTAAGGCAGTTCGTGTAGCCTTGTCTCTGTTGATAAGGCGTGACCAACTTTGAAAGTCAAGTGTTCTTTGCAATTAAACGCAGCACTTGTTTATGTTTTACACCAGGACCTTCGGTGGAGAGCCTTTCCAAGCAGTCGCAGTAGCGCAAACATGTTTCTTTGACTGTAGACGTTGCAAAACCGGCTCTGTGGCCGAGTGGATAAAGGCGGTGGCATTTGAAGCGATGAAGCAAGTTAGCAACAAGGAGGTTCGGGGTTCGATCTCTGGCCGGGTCAAAGTAAGGTGGGTTTTTCATCCAAGAGCAATCTACGGTTTTCCCATCTGAACTGGCCTTTCAAATTCAAAAGAGACCAAATTTGATCTAATTTGTTGAGTTGGTTAGCGACCCGACGTGAAGTTGTAATTCAAAAGCCACTTAGGCTTCTCCCACACCATTTGCGGTCGCTTAGCGTCATAAAACAACTGCCCTTCAAGGCCTGAATTATTAAATTAATATTAATATTAAATTAATATTAATACTAAATTAATATTAATATTAAATTAATATTAATTAATTACTAATTCAACCTTGTTTACTTTACTTACAGTTCTTGGTGACCAGTGGCGTCGGAGTGGGGTACCTGCCCCCAAATGTTGGTTGTTCCCCCGGTGTTCCACTGAGATTTGGGATATTAAAGCAGTCATGAACAAACACACCGTTTATATATCAATTTTAACCCAAGGACTTACTGTCAATTTATCAGTCAATCACGCACAAAAAATGCACAAAATGATCTAAAAACTACATTTGCTCTTCTATTTTTGTAAAGCACTGTCTTTCTGGCAAACATATTTCAAAGTTATCGTTTCATCATCAAGTTTTGACAACTATGGGACTTCTTCGGTCATAAGTCCCCTCCACTCATGCAGTTTCCAGATCTGGTATCTTTTAGTTCAATTTTACTTTGGAAAACTGTTAAGATTGCGATATTGTTGCTTTTTAATGTACATGCAATAACTATGAGTATAATTAAATAGCTCCATCCTATGTCCGTTTCCTTTAAATAGCGGTGCAATAAAATTTGCAAGGGGAAGTTTGCTCTCCTGAATTCTCGCCGAGGAGGAGCCAAGCATCACACCAGCGATGATAAAATGGTGAAGGAGTATCAGCACTTGCACGAAATTTTGGTTATTACTTACTCGTGCACCAGGGGTTCTTCACGGGCACTAGTCACACTTTTCTCATTTATTGATGAAGAAAATGCAGGAAATGTATAATTGTAATTTTTAGGCACCCAAAACCTAATAAATCACATATAATGGGCTGTTTTTCCAAAGCTTCCCCGCAAGGCCTCGGATTCTGCCGCCTTTGATGCACCTTCGATGCTCTAATGTGAGAGTTCCCTTAAGAGGCATACCTGGTTGTTGTCTCAACTTAGTTAATATTTAGCATAGGTGGTTTTTATCGTTCTAAAGCCCAATTTAATCCCTAACAAAAATTTCAAATTGTACTTTTCATTTTTCGTGGTCTACTTAGTGCGTATCCATTAATGTCATTTGGAGATAGGCAAATGCTTCGATTTAGTGGTCAAATTTTTGTAAATGAGCCTCCAGGGCTTCTTCCCCTAGAGCGTTGTTCCCAGACGTCACCAGGGCCCTGCGGTAGACCCATTCCCCAACGTCTATAGGGGAGCTTTGCGCCACCAAAACTCCCCCAGAGCCTCTCTGTCCTTCATGTTGGTGTGACCCTCCGGTGAAAAGCCGTGTTCCCCACCCTCCCCCGAGACTTCAAAAAGTCTTGCAACACCACTCGGCGAACTAACAGAATTTCACATTATAAATTCCTCGCCAAAGCGTGTTACTTTTAAAATAAAGAGGACAGTTGCCCCATGTATTATCTGGTGTGCCACTGCATAGTGTAACTTTTGTACGAAAATGCCAGTTTAGAAATTAAGGTTTTTCTGCACAAGTGAAGTCAAGGGAGGCGATTTGTGTTGGACAGTTGGGGTTCTGGATTGGATACCTCAAAATGATCTATGTATACGTGCGCATATACGTACCGGTGTATGTATATGTATACACATACATATATACATGAATACGTAGACGTATACATACGCGTATATGTATACGCAAACGTATGCGGAAATGTAAACATATGTAAATGTTATTCTGGCAAAGAAATGTGCTCTTTAGCGGAGCCGAATGAGCTCAAATCTTCAGTTTCCTAGTAACAAATAGCAATACTGAGTGTGCGTTCAGATGTCAGTAACAACCAAACTTTACCATGCTCTCTTTTCTCCAACAGAAGTCTGTTTTGAAAAATATCAGAGTAAAAGCTGGTCACTACTGTAGAGAAAAAGTGTGTTGAACAGAGATAGTTTAGGAACAGGATCACCATGGACCTTAAACGTAACTTTCGGATCATTAATCCCTCTAGTTTTCGAACAATGCTGTATAACGCATCAGCAATTGGCGAGTGAGTGCGCTGAAAAATGCACTATTAAAGAAGGGAGTCTTTTGCCACCCTAAACAAAGTCACTCAGAATCCAGTTGGGTAGGGGAATATAGAGATGGACTATACAAAATGAAGTTCTCCCTTGGAGATCTTATTGTGGATTTACTGTCAGTCCATCAGTAGCGGGGTTTTAGGGGTGCTACACTACCCCCTAGAAATTTTCAAAAGACCGTCTTTCGAGAAAATTTTGCAGTCCGCTGGGGAAAATTGCCACTTTCTTTGGCAGTTTCATTACTTTGTTAGAAAAAAATCTTTTATTGGGGCCACAGAAATGTCGGGAAATTTTATGATCACAACGTTTTACTTAGTGAATCAGTGTAGGGTTGAAATATTTCTTTGGATGCATTTAGCAAGAGATCTTACCCTTCCAGATATAACGATATTGGGAAAGTATTCTTTGTGTCAGAAAATTTTTGTATAGTGTTCGGAAAGTAATAAATTTTAAGGGTTCTGTGTCAGAAGTGATCTCTTCTACACTTTTCGGGAAGCCATCGTCTTTTGAAGAAATCTAAGCTGTTGAGAAAATAGAAGTGACGTATTCTATAATTGTCTGCCATGACACAGAAACCATCTCCGACACCGTGAAATCAAAACCTTTAAGGCAGTAAGGAATGTGATGCAATTCAACCTGATTACTTTACTATAGTTGGGAACGGGTTGTATAGATATTCATATTGGGTCGGGTCGCAGTCAGACGGTATGTTAACCACACAACACACTACCGAGGCTGATATAAGTCTACCTACACTGTTCATCCATCACACATGAAGGTAAGCACATTGACTATCTGTTTCCTGTACACTTTGTTTTTTGTAATTTTTTTTTTGTTCTTTTATTTTTTTTTATTTTATTTATTTATTTTTTTTTTTGCTAGTCACGTCATGCTTATGTCTTGGAGGCTATAGGGACCTTCCTGCAAGACATTTACAATATTATTATTAATGTAATATGTATAGGCCCTATAAACATATATATATATATATATACATCTATCGAAACACTTAAGAAAATATACATATATACAAATTATACTCAAAGGGACATTTTTTAGTGAAGGTAAAAAGTAAAGGTGGAAAAAGAATGCATTCTGTACACTTTGTTTTGCAAAAGAGGGTTGCCTTCCAACTCCTTCTGTAGATGCAGAGCCTAAAAACGTTACTCTAAAACACAATTTTCGGCGTGCTTCGCGCGCAACTTTAATGTGCGCTTATTTGCCTATTTATTAATTCAAGAAGGACAGAGCGTGAGTTGGATAATTACAAACCCCGTGCAACCTTCGCAATTCCCCATACCAGCTCCCGACCCTCAAACCCGCTGCATCATAACAAAGCTCGAATAGCCATTATGAAACAAAAGGGCAAACTTCAAGTTTTAGGTCTGTTCAGCGCGCGTTCAGTGCTACTCGTAGATAGGTTATTGCTGTATAAAAGGGAGGCAAACATTACTATAATGTCTGTAAAAGTCTTTTCTTTCGTCGCGCTTCGCGTGCATCCATTTGTTACTCTTGTTGGTTTATCATAAAACTTCATACTACATAGTGAAACAGTTCCAAAACACCGTAGAAACTCTATGACCCTCCACAGCCCCGCCATCAATCCTGCTGCATTTTGAAAAAACCGACAGGCGGGCAGTTTGCTATTTTTTTTTTGAATATGGTGTCTTTAATGCCTATTCAGTGCCATTTTAGACAGTTAAATGCTTTATTCTGGTGTCCCAAGTTGAGTAATTTTTCAAAGCTTCCGGGTCTGCGCCCTCCCACATTACTAAAATGGGCGCTAAGGCGGGAAACTGAGCCCACATTAAAGACGATCGTATGCTCCAACCATGGAATAACTACCTCGGAGCAGTAGTACTTTCATGACAAGATCGACCTTGCTGTTGTAGCAGACAAATGAAAACTGGTACACCAAGGTCAGATTGACATTACCAACTGTTAAACTGCATTTTCCGTTAAAACATTTTGTCGGGAATGTAACCCGTATTTGTCGGGAAGGGTTTCAGCACCCCCCCCCCCGTTCCTCCTCCACTCATCAATCTTTAGGGACGCCCCTGCATTCAGTTACAAGGAATGCAATTTTAACACTTGTGGCAATAAATAATTTTCAAGTTTCATCTAACGTTAAAACAAAGAGACAATATAAAATGAACAATATAAGGGATCAATGACAAGGAGCTGAAATATATTTTTGTTTCCTTATAGCCATGTGACACCCCCCCCCCCAATAAGATACCCACTTATGATAACTGTGTGAAAGAACGCCTAGCAAAATGCAATCTTGAAAAATATTTGTGTGAATAACAGGGATTGTAAGGGGAAAATGTGTTTTAATATCACAATATCCATGCAATAATTTAAGTTAAGACGATGTTTTCCGAGAGCAACATTCAAATAAATTCTTCCCATTAAAAGATTAAAATTATATTATCAACAGAGACACAAACCGAATCTTGTTCAAATGTTTTTCCCCATATGGCTAAAATTAAACCGAGTTTTATTCCTTTTAAGCAAATCTAGTTAAGTTTGAACCAACTTTAGTCAATTATTTGACAAGATTCCATTGCGTACCCCTATGGATTAGGCTGTTTTAGAGCACTGGGGCAACTAGCAGGGTTTCATGGATACATCCCTTTTGAGAGGGTCGTTTTTTGTAGTTTGCAGATGACCAACTCTACGGGAAGATTACACAAAGGTAGCCCACCGGTATACGTTCCTAACCAAGTTTAGAGGGCGTATACCTGTGTATCTACGAATGTTTGATTAATTACCGAACATGTACTCTGATTAGTGTGCACGCATAGCGCGCTGGAAAAGAACCGTTATTCATGAGTCATTGGAAAATCCAATATTCATACAACTATCAACAAAGATTACGATATTTGCCAAATTATCATAAATATTCTGTTTCCCTCACACTCACTATATATGTAAATATTATGGACGTTGACCAAATATTGGGGGGAACGAAAGGTGGTCCGTCCCTCAACCAAATTATTGAGGGACCACCCCCAACCTTCTCGCGATCGCCGCCCTTGGATGAAGTAATTCCTGCCAAGGAGGAAAGTGAACATGCAACTCCCCTACCACTTGATTACCTACTCTGAGCGATCTTGTTGTATCATCGATTTCACTTGTCTTGAATCAGTAAAGACTGCAAAGGACATTTTGTTTTCGTCCAGGAACAAGAAAACAGACTTGACTATACGTATGGTTTGATACAATTTTTACATTCCTTATCATAAAGGGGTACTTTGCTAGCATTTTGTAATGCCAGTGGCTAATTCTAGCCATTTCTTAAGAGCTGTCCCTAAAGCAGTAGAGGAGGACAGGACCAAAGCTGACCTCAGCTCCAAGTGCTTGGGAAATTTGACATCCCAAGGGCCCTAGATTGTAGGAAATCAGCGTACTCCGTCTGTCAGGCTTAAAGGGACAACGTAGTCAGTTCTATTTGATTTAGTGTACTTGGGTATCCTAATTCAGGAATGGTTCCTTTCAATCATGTAACAATAGTTTTCTCACTTTTTTGTAAAGTTCATGCAGAATAACAGTTTGGGTCACCTTACACATTCAATATTTTTATTCAGAAATATAATGAAAGACATTATTAAAAAGAAAAGAGGAGAATTTCAAATTTACGTGATATTTGAAAATGAACTTAAGGTGACTGCTTAATATCTTAAAGCCTCATAATGTCGGAAATCAGAGGTGTCCATGGAAGTCGCTGGTCTACAACCACCGAGAAATTTCAGCTTTTCGGTTTTTACGTCTTAAAAAGTACAAAATCACCTTTGAAAATATGAAAAATATCGATTGTAATGATTTTAGGCTAAATGTTCAGGCAACTCCCACTCTAAGAAAATTCCCGACGGCACTGAAAAGGGGTGTACAACCAGGTCCTGGGTATATCCCTTCCCCGTTGAACCTGTTACTGAAGAATGCTTGAATATCAGTTGGTATAATGTTAAATGGCGTAACATATGCACATAAAGAAAAAGTGGTGCTCGCACTAACATAACCATAACAAATATATACTACACGGTTTATCTTACATTGGAAGACAACTTGACACACCTCGCCCAGCAGGGCCACATATTTCCTAGTTCTACTCGTCCTTTGTTATACGGTTTTCCCCAGCGTTGATGGTTGTAATAAATGTCGATTTTTTCAATTATCTACAAAACGGGGTTGACATTACTTTTCAGCTTGAAAAGCTTGTGTACAATACAGCCCTGCAGAGAAAAATGGAGTCGTCCTGTGTTCATTGAATATATTATTGTAGTCATCCGACGAGTGACTATAACCTGTCATGATCGAACCATTCACCTATTAGTTGGACAGATTAATGAAAGCGGAGGCCCCAGGTGATGGTAAAGCATAGGCGTAGGAAGCGAGTGTTGAGGGTTGACCCCCTTCAGACAAAATATAAAGAGCTGAAGTATACTGCTTCCTCCACACTTCTCAAGGACGAAAATCTTTTATTCGTCCATTCTGTGAAATTCAAATTTTACCCATAAATGTATTTCCAAAAAAAGCAGAAAATCAAGCATCAAATTGCATCTACGAAGCCTTTAAATATTCAAAGATTCTTTTCCAAAAAGGAGTTCCCTCTCCTCCCCTCCCTTAGCCCATCCTGAAGACGGTCTAACTTCGTTCAGCCCTCCAGCTCCCTATGCCTATGGGATAAGGGGGGATGACCCCGTCGGAGTAGTTGGCCTCTTCTTGGATGAAATTTTCGAATGTTGTCGGGGAGCCTTAATGGGCGCAATATAGCATGAAGGTCGCCGCCCCACCAGTTAACATTGATTTTGCCCTTAAAGAAGGTAGATTCTTCAAAAAATCAAAGATTTTTTTCAAGTTTTCCCCCATAAACACCCTTGCCATCCTTCCGGCGAACCCGACGCTTTTGTCGTAGCCTTAGTATACCGCCCCTCCTTCTGGGAACTTGCCACCCCTCCCTCCTAGTTGGGCACATAAAGTTGCCAGTCACCTCTGATCTAAACCTATATGCAACGGGGTCATTATCATCACCAAAACTCATAACGTCGTTCTAGCAGGATTTTGATTTCCACATCAAAAGATACCGTAAAGTGTAAAGACTAAAATTAGAGTACCGAAAATAATTATTCGAATGTAGTTTCATTAAGCGTCAGTTTAAGGACGGTAACCTGTGCTAAAGAAATGAATAATTTGTTAATCTAATCAAAGATTTAAGTAATTCCCGTCACAAGGTGCAAACCGTCTTAATCATAGTGACTACCGACAGCTGTGTGTTGAATTTACTGAGACTATATGTCAAGTGATACAGGTTGGAGATATCAATTTACCCTACAGGCTTGACAAACTTGATATTCAGAGCATTTCCGCCCACATCCCTGCACTGTTTGTTGGTCATTTTGGCCTTAAAGGGAAAATGCAGTCACTCTAATCAGAGTTAGTATGCCCCGCCACTCTTGTTCATGAATTGCCTATTTTGATGATGTGACAGTATTTTTGTGAATTGTGAAATTCAAGGAGAAGTTCTCCTTGCATTACCTATTTTTTTTTTGTAATAGGTATGTTTAAAACGTCTTCAGAGGTGTTTGCAATGCAATAAGAGGAGATTCGCAAGAGCTGATTTTTTAAAGCAAATGTTGGGGCGACTGCCTATTGCCTTTAAAACGTTCTATGTATTACAGTTGTATCAAGGGTTTCGCTGTACGCTCTTACGTAACACCTTTTACTATTTTTCAGTTCTCAATATCGGTTGAGACCGATCCGATACCTACATTTGTGAAATAAACATCAATTCTGAATCTAACCATAGGTTTCTGGACACCACCAATAAGTGTCGTTTCTTTTTTATGAGGTAAAATGTTAGAATTTTCATTCAAAAACTCAAATAGTTTACTATTTTCGTGACCTATAGGACGATAAATATCGGTTGGGTAATACCGGCATTTAAGAGAAATTTTACCTATAGCGAGAAAGGGTGAAAATGGGTAACATCGGCCGATACCGATGGTGAATACCGATAATCGGTCCAACACTACTTGTGAAGACTTGTAACAGACGCTCGGTATTGGATATATATTTGTCTGATCGCGACTAATCTTCATAGCAGGTGTCGAATATGTACTAATGTTTTGGCGTATGAGTAAATAGGCTACACGTCTGCTGGGCGATCAAAATCTCGACCGATTATGCAAACCTTCCTCTCCGCAACTCTCGATCCGTAACGGTTACACTTGATGAACTATTAAATAGAAACAAACCTTGACTATCCAGGGAGCTGCCTATCCACATATTGTATAAAACAACTCACAAGTTAGGCACTTCCCGTGTAATCAATGTAACTCATAGAAAGCCATAGTTCTGAAAACTTTCATTAGTAACGTTGGCAACTGTGACATAAAAGTTAGAGGGCCGTTTAAATCAGAATATTGGGAAATCGACAAAATAAAGCAGTTTTTTTCATTTTGATTTTAGGCAAGGGAAATTAAATTTTGATATGCGGGCTAGTGTTACATGTATGCAGGATGCACACTGTAGTACGGTAACCACATTTTTCCCAGGACGAGTGAGGAGATTTTGACATTTTCCATAGAAATCATGAAGATGAAAAATAATGCTCAGGTTAAGGTTGGGGTTAGGGTAAAATATTGTACTTGAACCCATTCGTCGTGGGAAAAAATCACGCGCACGGTTCTCGGGTTCTAGTATAAGTGATTGTATTCGTTCGAAGCCCCGAAGCTGCTCGTGACTACTTAAACAAGTCATCACTTTTATTAACAGCCTAGTCTTAGATCTAATGAGGATATTGCCCAGTCCTAGATTTTTAATTTAAAAGAGTAAATCACTTCAAAGCTTTTCCTTCGAAAGATAGTAGTCTGTGTATATAGCAGATCCTTCAATTGCACAACTGCATGCTGCAGCCTATAGTTGGATAGGCATACTCGCTTAGTGTTATACTACAGTACTGTTAAGTCGTTATAGTAGGACACTATAGTAAGGAGCAAACCAACTCGGTCCCAAACCAACTTGGTCCCAAAGCAAATTGGTCCCAGCCAACTGGATCCCAAACGTTGTCCCAATATTATGTTAGAAGTGGGTCTATATGGTGTGTCAGTCAAACACTTTCTCCATGTTGTTTTTGGTCTTCCAACTCTTCTTCTGCCTTCTGGTTGCCATGTCAACGCGGTCATACAGTAGTGTCCCTTATCTTTCCTCAATATGTGTCCCAACCAGTTCCATCTTCTTTTTACTTCAAAGCTGATCTTTTTCACTTGTGTTATCTCACTGAGTTCATCGTAAGAGATGATGTTTGGCCAAAATACTTGCATGATTCTTTTCAGACACTGATATGTAAATGAGACCAGTTTCTTTTCATCGCATCTATTCATTTTCCATGTTTCACATCCATATAACATGACTGGTTTAACAATGGTTTGGTAAAGCTTTATTTTTGCTCTTGTTTTTGGTCTAAAATTAGACTCTTATTTTTGTTTTTCAGTCACACAGGTTTTTAATGTAAACTACTGCATGTTGATCATATACCATACAATAATACAATAATATGAATAAGAATGGTAGCTCCTGTGCCTGACTTGAATTTTATATAGCCGGCGGCTGCTCTCTGTCCCAACGTTGCTATATTCCGAAAAGTCTGTAGACGTTAGCCGGATAGCCGGATAGCTCTATCAGTCTGTAAGCCTACGTTATTGTATTTAGGGAGCCGAACCTCCTTTGCCCAAAATCACAAGGAAATGAAGGTATTTCCCATTATGGAAATCTAACCCTATTTGCCATTATGAATAGTGACCCTTATGACTAAAAAGCCCCTTTTTATCTTTCTTTTTATGAACAACGAACCTTACACACCGTGAACCTTATATTTGGTAGAAGAACACGTTATGAATAACGACAATCATGAAAAATGATACTTATTACTAAAAAAACCTTACGAGTAGCGGCTAACTGTATAGGGCCCTGCTTATAACTTTCCTAGTTTACATACATTCCTAGTGTACTTGAGAGGGCGGGCCTTCACCTGTATTCCAAACCCCGTAAATTTTGTATATCAGAAAGGGTGCCATAGTTGTTGAATATATCCTAGGCCTCTGTCAAAAGTGTGAAGTGTTTTCCCAAACAGAAGCTTTTTATGGATCTATGCCATACATGGTAGCTATGACCCATACTTAAACTTAATTACTTGAACATCATATTTTCACCATTGGTAAATTTTACATGACTTCTGGTGATGAATAACAGTTTCTGGTTGCATCAGTCACAAACAGTATCTATTTAGCCAGGTCTTTAATTGACTCTTATTGTTTAAACTTGAAAATTCGCAAAGGATGCATCTTTTTGGGCTTTGATTTGTTTTTTCAAGGAAATTAAAGCCATGCCTTGTTTGATTTCGGGCCACAAAACCGTAATGTCATCAGTAGTTATCTCGGATTTCTTGTCAGGGGCAAAGGGTATGATTTCCCAAATGTGGGGAAGGGGTGGGTGTCTCCCTCCTATTGTGTGGTGTTTAAAAGTTTCAATACAAAATTAATCATTTTGGATTAATGTTGGCATTTAATAACGGGGATATTTTGGCTTTAGAGTCTATAAGTGGCGTTCTGTGCACAATTGGAGGTAGTGTAATCAGTGTGGTGGAAGTAGAACCGTGTGAGCAAAGCATGGAAACGAATTAGCTCCAATGTGAAGGATGTGTAGTGTGTGGGCGTGAGAAGTAGTAAACCTTCCATGGCATGAAAACTTTCTAAAATTATCTCTACAAAAGTAAGCAGTATAGAATCCATTTGAATATTTTGAATATTAAACGATAAAGACGAAAGCTCCTGTACCCCTCCTTTAGATCCGCCACAGATTTCTTAAGCGTGCGATCTAGGGCTGATGTTTTCCGAGGATAACGCCTAGTATTGGATCTGGAGCTAATTCCCTAGAACAGCAGTTTCCATCCTGGGTGCGCCTACCCCTGGGGTATGAGAGGTCTTTCCAAGGGCTTTGCGAAAATCCTTGTCGCCTAAATGTGCGTCATTTTGTTGTAACTAAGGAACGAGTGTAATGCAGCCTTGTCATAATTTCCAAAGAATCGATCGTTTAGCCGACTCTGTGCAATCACATCCTTCCTATTGGCAGACCAACACCCAATACAAAGCTAGCTACTTCGAGATCGAGTCCTTGCTTTCCGAGTCCGAGAACCGTCTATACTATAAGACAATGCCTAGAACACTTATCACTGCCCCATGAGGCGAATCTCAGGCAGGGTTACTATTTGTCTGAGAATGATGTACAACGCTTGCTCAGTTGCTACAAATGAAGTCTCCAAATGTTGATTTGACAAAGGTACTTGACAGCAACAAAACTCTTGAAATTTAGACAAAAATCGATTTGAAGAGTGCATGCATTCGACGTTGTTAATTTGGGAAAGCAAAACCTTTTTGCGACTCATTCTACATCGATATAATTACACTACTCCAAATTCGAATTTGTTGTGCAAACAGCTCTCTTGACAAAAGGTTAAGACTTGTCATGAAAAGCGTTCCAATATACTGTCAAAACTTTGCGAGCAATATTTCTTAACCACTAATCCCGGATGAATAAGTAAATTAATTTTTGACTCAAGCACTTATCTGTGAGAAATTCGAAAGAAACAACACAAACTCAGGCAGAGTATGCAATGTCGATAAGGAATGTGCTATAAATGAACCCAAAATCACAGGACAGATTGCAATCATCATACTTCCAAAGTGTTTTCTTTGTTACTTTGGTGCTAGCTCTTAAAAATACACTTGTGACTGCAACTTCCACTTTTCATTTAAATCGTTATAGTGTCAGTACAAGTGTCCATAGATTTCACCATATTCAAAAGCTTCCTATCATGAAGGTCATTTTTCGCTGTTGCCGGTACTAGCTATTAATCTTCCCCTCACTCTTAATCAGCTGCCTCTCCTTTGTACTTTGTCACAATCTCAATTAACAATATTTCTTCTTCCATATAGACAAAATCTTTGCAATTTTTACTCTTGCTTGCCATCCTCCTGTTATTTTGTGGTGAAAAAGTTTCAATAAAATCACTCAGTTTAAATTTATTTTTTAAAGATGTCTTTGACGTCACGAAGTAGTTCAAGGTCTGGCTGTACATTACAAGGTAAAAATCTTTATGTTAGGATAAATCAGTGTATATAAGAAACCTAACATGAATTGAAAGCCTGAGGTTTTACACTTTACGACCTTGCGCGGAGAGTGCCCGCTTTAAAAGCATCAGCAAATGTTGAGAAGTTAGGTGTACAAAAAATCAATTTGTAAGTGGATTTTTTTTTCAAAATAATACCGCTTCTGCACAATTGACTAAATCATTCTCTATCTTCTAAATTATGGAGAGCTTTTTATCTTTTTCAATTCTTGTGTATTCGATACACAATGATATAAATATGTTATTTAGAACAGGGATTTGTTACTAGACGCAACTCCCTGCTTTGAACGTTGTCGCCTGTGCCACACAAATCACAACGAACCACAAATCCGCGCATCTCCTGTGAAACAAGTTTTGACTGAATGAATTTGAGACAATGTCTTACAGTAAACTTATTCTATGAGTTTTCTTAGCGTATTACTCGCTACCCTTAATATTTTCAGCTGAATTTAGTGAATTCACAAATGTTTCGACTTTCTTTTTGGCTTTATTCCGTGAATGTGTTGTTTGTTTTGTCTATATGGTGAATATAATGTTATCAATTGTACAGTTCTACCTTGATATGACTTAAGGTCTGTCCATACTGCAGAATATATAGCCCAAGGGTGTTAACAGGTGGGAAGCAAGGGGACATGCCCCCCCCCCTTAAGAAAGCGAAGGAGATACCATGTTGTCCCACACACACACTTTTGTCAGGACCCTGTCGAAAATAACAGGTACTTTTTTGATGTCATGCGTTATAATGTAACTGATTCAATAAGATGAAACCCGAAAATGGTCAAAATGGGTTCTTAATATAAAGTCAAACCATGGGGAAAA
>WURT03324718.1:0-10488 GCA_009936505.3 Holothuria glaberrima | reverse complement strand
ATGTAACTGATTCAATAAGATGAAACCCGAAAATGGTCAAAATGGGTTCTTAATATAAAGTCAAACCATGGGGAAAATGGCTCAAATTACATGGAAGATAATCTGGAGCCCAAATGTTTACAGAACCCTTAAGTGAACCCGGGGTCCTTCCCTGCCAGGGCTTTGCGATTCGCACTGAATTGGGTGTTCTTTATACAGACCTTATGCATCGACGTCACAGATTTTGGAGGAAAAAAAGTGAAGCACATAGCACACACGAAGTAGACTTGAGCGCGTATCAGATTGGTTGACAAATCAGCTGTTTGTATTTGTTGGTGTAACTTGCAATGATACGAGCTTGCCACCAAACGAGGAAGCACTTTCTGCTCTGTGACGTCATATGCATAAAGTTTATAGCTTACAGGCTTTTATTTTTACCCTAACATATTTTTTTTTTGTCCTATGCTTTTAACCGAAAGCTGATTTCATGCTGCAACTTTCACTGTAGCATGTTTCATACAACAACAGGTATTTGACATCTGTTAAATTTTAAATCACTGTTTCAGTAGTGGATCCACATTACTTAAAATGTTCCGTCACCTTTCTAATTTGTAAAACATTTGTATTTGTGGCAACATTTTTCCAATCGGATTATGTGTTCACCTCATGGTTCCATAGGGAGAATTTGATATTGTAGATACTTAAGTTATCATGGTAATGGTTAATTCTTCTAATTAACTAGGCTTTTTCATGGGGGTTCAGCTAGTAGGGAGTCAAAGGCACAGTACTCTGCTATGTCCAGGGCCTGTACCATATTGTTAAGGTGGCTTTGTACATACAGCACTGTCTGCAACGTACGCCCTTTCGTTGATTCGTATACCTGCATACACAAGTGAGTCGACCCAATCCAATGTTGCTTTTTTTCCACGGGTTGAAAATGTCCAGTTTTGCAGCTGTGCAAATCATTTTTGAAATTTAACCAAACAAACCATCGGCACGTATATAGTGACTTCTGACTGTCCACTAGTAACGATCATACAACGGTCACAGCAAACAGTGTATACTCATAGTCGTAAATAGGATAAGAGTCCTCCTTAACCAACAAACATATCATATTAATAAGGGAAACATAAAAAGGGATAAAAACTGAAAATATTACATGAAACTGAAACAAAAGCAAAAACGCAAAAAGCAAAAAATCTCTCTCTGATTCAGTAAACAAAAACTGCATAAGTAGCAAGTGGTTTGTTTCTGATAACTTTTGGTTCTCTTTGACTTATTGGTGTTAGGGATGACGTGTTTTTCTTCTACAGTTTGACTTTCATAAGCGAAAACGCTCGTAGAACCCCCCCCCCCCCTTACTTAAAGGCAGTTCCATTAAAACCGTTGCTTTAAAGATCTACAAGTTCCGACAACGAACGGCACATCCACTCACGCTACTCGTTAATAACGTTACCGACAAATATAACGGACATTTCAATATATATATATATATATATATATAGGCATGCATGGTCAACATTCTTGCAGGCTACATGAGCGTAACACTAGGAATTTGCTATAAACATTATACCAAGCTGATAGTTTCATCCCACATCAAAGTATCATTATGTGTTAAAGTACTTGCAATAAATTATGAAATGAAACACTTTTCTACATGTTTAGAAATATTTAACTATGATAGCACTACTTTATGTCAAATAAATTTTAATCAAATGTGGACCCGGTAGAGGTTTTCTTGATCCCAGTCCTCTCCCCCTTTTCGCCATCACTTTCCCATTTAATACGATTGCTGAATTTCCCTCCATTAATTGTGTATTTGATTGTCAAGTGACAGAAGATCACCGTGGTTAATTTGAAATTTTTCCCGAATAAACCCCAGGCGTACTTCAGCCATTTTGACGGATAAATGATTGTTCCTGGGGGCCATATCCGAAACTGCAAAGCAGTCAAACTGTAAATGACGCCAGGTTTTGTAAATAAGTTTCCTTATGTACTTTACTTAAATGCCAGATGCCACAAAATCGCATCTGGCAGTTTTCAACTTAAAAAAGTTCACCCAGAACCCCAGTGAATCTCTCATCTTGACGGATGTATAATAACCATTGCTTAATAGCAGCCTATCCCAAAAATTCAAAATTACGCAGTGGTCACCCCGCGTATAAAAATGATTCCATGCATTTGTGTTTTATTCTGTTTTTATAGGACATCCCATTTCACCAGTGTAAAATTTCATTGCTTTCCTGGGCAGAACTTCCACACCCAGTTCTGCAGTTCCGAGCTTTGGTGAAACGCGATAAGCAACCTTTACAAAGCCCCAGTTTCGTGAATGTTAAATTTCTTTTCCAAAACCCAGAGGAGGGAGAATGGAAAAGAACCCCTTCCCCATTGATAGAAATAAATTTCAAAATGTACATCTTTGATTACTGGATTCCCTCCCGGTGAAATCCTGTGAACGTCAATTGTGTTCACCCTGGATTACTCACATAAATCTTTGAGGAAACAGTTCTGGATTGAAATCTATCTAAATCTCCTAAAATGAATCATGAATAAATAAGGGCTTGCTACATCTTTACGAATAGTTTCATTGCGCTGATAAATTTAACAGATTACCTGGCGACTTTTTTTGTAGAGCTTTTAATTATGAAGTACCGTAACAGGAATGGCTTGTTTCCTACAAGGAAGTGTATTACAGCAGTGTTCACGGATGGACGAAAGTTTCTGAAGGGTTCAGCATGTTATGAGATTTTAGCTTCCTTGAAAGAAAATTACAAAGCATCACGTAAGAGTACCTGGGAACCACTGAAATAAACTTTTTGCATTGACGTCACGCGGAGATCATTTTGGAGGGTAAATAATGAAGTACATCCCTATTTAGGAATCACACTTATAGACCAGTTCTTGAACCTGAACAACAATACTCCTTCAAGAAACATGTTTTTCTTTTTGGTTCAAGAGAATAAAGTAATCACATCGTGGCTATCAATTTCAGAGAAATATGAAAAAATGATGTTATTGGAGTGTACTTGTCGCATGTTGGTCAACCCCATATTCTAGTTTAAAGAAAGCACGTTTATCACAGCCAACACTTGTCAACTTCATGGATTGCGTCGTTGTTATCAATTTTTAATGCAAATCGTGTAGACTACTCATTCGATCATGTAAAATTAGGTCGACTGTCAATTTTCACAGAACCACTTTTCTTGGTAATTCAGTACTTGCTTTAAACAAAATAGTAATGTGATTTTTTTACCCCTACTTTTGCAAATTAGCCCTTGCATCCTATGACGGCTTAAGACCGGGTTTGACTATTCTTTAAATTGTCATTTAAATGTTGCATTCCCTCCACAACTTTTTAAAAGATTGCACGTTACTGGATATATATATAGGTTGTCGTAAAAGGAGACTTGCCATACTCATATTAGGTTGATTGACGGGTATTACACCTAGTCCAGAAAATGAAGGAGTAACCAAACTTTTTATCTCTTTGGTAAACAAGTAAAATGTGTCATCAGATATTTGTTCCTGCAGCTTTTCACTACAAAGTGAGTGGAGCCGGATTTCGATTAAATTTTAATGCAAATCACGTGACTTATTTATTTTTCCATATATATTTTCTCCAGTAACGATGCAGGAGCAGCAGGCTTTTAAAGTAGTGAACGACACGTTTTGTCTTGTGAAGACCTAATTATTAAATGCTACTCGGTTAATTTTGTCTCAGATACATGGACAAGGTCATGTTGTAGGGTAGAGTTAAGACCCAAGGATCTAAAGCATAAAGGCACCATCAGCCACATCTGCCTACGCAAACGTAGCTAACGCATAAAAAACTATCGCAGGGTTTTCTAAGGACTCCTTTTAGGCCTCATGTCTCATAGGAGTCGTAACTCCTTTTGGGGCAGTCTCAAGTTTTCTCCCGCAGTGCGAGAAGGTGTGCAGGTTTTTTTTCTGGACTAGGTTTGTTTTTAAAAGAAGGGTTTCAAAAAAGAGGGGTGGTAGATGCTGAGGACTAAGGAGCCTGGCTGTCTGCTTTTCAACTTGAAACATTTTAAAGAGAAAATAAATAATGATCAGTTCTTACTCTCGAGTAGTGACTGGCGATGGTTATTTTCAATAGTTTTGATAATCAAGTTTAAAGAGAGGACGCTACTTCAATGAATATCACATATACATGAAGACAACGTTAGCTTACTTGTGGGATCGTACCGTGTATATTTTTTCGACTTCAATCAGTAATTCATTTTGGAGTCAATGAGTGTATAAACAATATTATTGAAGTCAAAACTATCCATGGAAAATATCAAAAGTCTCACTCTGTTCTACAAACCGTTCAACATTCATGTGGTTCATGGATCTGTGATCGAGATTCCATTGGCCCCACTAGCTATATTGTGACATCAGATATTGATTCTAACCAATCAGTGACAAAGTTTTATGTCCTTACATTCTGATAGGAGACCGAACATTTTCAGACAAAACAGCCCTTTAGGTCTTGAATAACGGATGTTTCTGTTGTTTCTTCCAACCTTCGTATGAAGGCTTGCTAAAGTACATGATCAGTTCTGGAAACTCAAACTTTCTATATTTGTCGTAAACAAAGCTGGAATCAGCAAGTTACTTGTTCGTATGCTCGATTCGTGTCAATATTAAAAAGAAATTGAACATGGAATTCTGGTATGACTATCTGGCGAACAAAATAACGTTTAGCGGTGTGTACAAAGTATTTGTTTCTGATGTGTGTGACGTGTTGGAGTGGGTGTGTTTTATATTTTTTTATTTTTTTATTTTTATTCATTTATTTATTTGTTTTTTTTTTTTAGTTTGGAGGTTATGGTCGCTCTTTTTGCATATTTACAAAACGTTTTCCTTGGTAGACAAAATTAGTTTCGGCAAAAATCAAAACGCAAATACTGTTTCTTTTAACAAGAGTTAAGCAAAAGAATGATAAATTTGATGTGGTTTTTATTCTTTTTTGCAAATAATTATTATTTATACTGGTTTTAAGAAATGAATTGAAATTGTAGTGGCTGTTTTATCGAAACAGTGATTAATCAAGTACATTGAGCACGAGTCAAATATTATTATACTGACGAAAGTTAGGCCTACCATGGAGCTAATACCATTTAGCTCCATGGGTCTACTAATCTGGAGGGACGTATTGTAGGCAAAATAGCGCTAAGGGCAGGTTTAGCTTATGGCGCCCCTAGCCCCTCCTCGCATTGCTTACATTGAAAAAAATTAAACAACCTAAAAATCACAATTTGGCATTCCTATACCTTTATGCCTGGGGTAACTTGCCCTCTCCCCTCCCCTTCATTACGTCAAAACTCGAGGGTGATGATACATTCCAAAATACGAGAGTTGGCCAAGCCTATGCACTTCGAGCACTAGACAGATGCAGCGTTTGATTCTATGGCCAAGGCAAATAGAATGATTTAGACAAAATTTTTAGTATAGTTGAATGTCAGGAAACGGTGACAAGATGTCGCCGTCAGCTGAAATTTAGTTTAATGTCAGTTTTGAGAGAACCACTTTGCCATGGTGTTTCAGCCGCTTCTATGAAAAAATAGTGTTGTTTTGTTTTGGCCCCTGGTTCGTAAATTGGCCCCTAGATCCCATGAGCTTAGGGGCCGGGTTCTTATTATTTTATAAAAGTTTATTCAGCTGTGCACACCATTGACGAGTTTTCACAAGATTGTAGATTACTTCGTATATAGATTGCCGTAAATGCAGAGCAATCAGTCACATCTTCAGTAAATTAACTCGTAGTGGGCATACTCCTGCAAAATGAAGCGTAACCAAACTTTCTCATCTCCTTAGTAAACTGGTAGATAAGTTTATTATTTTTGGTCGAGTTTTTTTTTCATGACTGAGCTTTCATTATTTAGTAAGTGGCACCAGATATTTGTTACAAATCACGTCCTTTCTGTTTGAGTCCCGATCTAGTAGAATCATGGGTGTGAAAGAATGAAGATCATGTTCATCATGTGATGAGCTAAATATTAATGTTTAACTAAAACAA
The DNA here is from genome assembly GCA_009936505.3 of Holothuria glaberrima. Classification (NCBI taxonomy): domain Eukaryota; kingdom Metazoa; phylum Echinodermata; class Holothuroidea; order Aspidochirotida; family Holothuriidae; genus Holothuria; species Holothuria glaberrima. The sequence continues at coordinate 4,487 of WURT03324718.1, read as the reverse complement.
AAACAGCAAAAACAAACAAAAGAGCAAAAGCGTGCTTTCTATATAAAACTGATGATCTGCAACGCTGTTAAACACTTTATTTTTAAAAAAGGTCAATACTTGGAAAAAGAATTTTAGAGGAACTTTGACAGTAGAATTTTAAACTCTGAGATTGTCATGTTTGGAGGTCTGTATACAAACACCTTCCTGGCTCCAATCCGAGTGTTGTTATTTGGATGGAGATATATCGCAAAGTTTGTTTATGGTAATACTTTAAGACCCACTAAATCGAGCAGGGAACTATTAAAGATAAGCCTTTTACTTAGCGCAAGAGGTTTCACTCTCATTTGTATTTTACCTGCGTAGCTGATATCGAGTATGTACGCCTCTTTTTCTCTTGTACATACCCTAGTGTTACGAGTTTAGTCGTAAAGATGAAGTAATGCACGTCCGCCGGAAGGGGAAACTCGCACTCGGAGAAGGATACTCCTGAGAACAGAAATATTATCCAAATTGTCAATATTTGTAATCTTCATTGATCCTTCGTAATTTGTTAGCAGAAAGAAATGTTAAGAATTGAAGGTTTTCTGTGCTGATCAAAACAAATCCTATCTCAACACATAAAAAAAATTGTGCAGTTGAGAAGACCTTCGACAAACATGGGCGTAAGGGACGTATTTCTAGGTGGCTGAGCAGTTTTTGCCCGAAAAAAATCCCCAGCCCAACCAACCCCCGGTTTGTAAGCCTATGGAAGATCTAAAATCATCCTGTTTTCGTAGAGACTGAAGAAATTACTATACTACCAGCCTCCTAGAAGCAGTCCATAAATATAGTGTATCACCTCCTTATGCATATAAGTGACGAATTTAGTTCGGTAGTCTAACACTCAAAACTTAAAAGAAGGGTCTAAGCTCAAATCAAGTTTCGATATGTTAGAGGGGAACTTATTCTGAGTAATGTGGTGAAATTTCCATTGAAATCCAATGTGTGGTTCTCAAGGTATCAGCAGTTAAAGATGGCACATTTTCAACACAAGTGAACTTGAAGCAAGCACATATGACGTCATAGCTTCACATTAAGGAGTAAACTTTTGCTTTTCTTTAAACTTTACAACCAATTTTCTCCTCAACAACCCCATGTTTTCGGTATGTGATTGCATGAGAGGTATGGGAAAATTACAAATTTCACAATCCCCATGGGGAGCTCCTATTCCTACTAACTTCAAGGTCAACATAACAGACTGAAAAAACAAAGGAAACAAAGCATTCCTTATCAATGTGAGAGAGTAATATAAATCCCGCTTGCCTAGAGCTCACTTTGGGTCACATATAGTAACTTCATTTGCTGATATCTCGAGTAATACATGTCCGATGTGAATGAAAGTTTCACCAAATTGCGTAGATTTAGTTCCTCTTTCCTACATGGAAATTAAATTTTGCTTAAACCCTTCCTGTAAATTACTTTTCTTGCAATTGATGGCAATGCGCTCACCGAATTTTAATGTTTAAATAGAGACTGTCATGGTTGTACAAGCAATACACTAGGACTTAAATTTTGAAACAAAAATGACGTGTGTAGGAAAAGTCTACTTGAATCAATGTTAAAAATTTGAACTGACAACTTCATAACGGGAAAATCCGAAATTCAAAAGGAAAGCCTACATAAATAGTTTTATGGACAGGCTTGAATCAATCTAAACTAGTTTTTTTTTTGTAAACGCAAACCTTCTCGATCCCAAAATGTGGAAACTTAATGCTTTTGAGGCAGACAGCAGTTTACCCAAATAATTATTTTATAGCAATTAATTTGGGACTTGTATACTGTAATAGCAGGTTTAAGATAAGAACATAATGACAGTGAAACAACAAATGGACCATTCCTTGCTTCCAATGCACCGCCAGTTTACCTTAGCTAGCAAAGTAACACAAAAAGTTCTCACAATATGGCTTCTGCAAATTGTACCAGTAATCTACATTGTTGTAAATGGTGATCCTTGTTTAATAGTTATTTGGTTTCAGACCCAAGTTAATATTACTGCAGCTAATAAATCTGACTAATTTGAAGCAAGCAAAAAGTTTTCGTAGCATAAAAATAATCGTGTTACAAAAGTATTCAATTCATTCGCAGCTAGAAATGAGCGCCAACAGCTTCTCAAAGTGTGTGAGGAGGGCGGTATGACTTAGACCAAAAATCATTCAAGCGCGCATTGCGAAGTCTTATAAAAGAGGGCCTCGAGGTCCACTTAGGGCCTTGGAAAGTTGGATTCCAGATCAGGGATTTGAAGTGTAATCTGAGATATTTTCCCACGATTTTAATCCTTTAAGTGACCGTTTTCCGCTTTTTTGAGTTTAATTTCATTGAATCAATTATATTGTAAGCTATAGAACCAAACATGAACCTACAATATTCGTAAGGGTTCTGGTTAAAAGTTAGGAAGAGTTATCATTATGATATTCCCAACTTTCAAAAGTGAAAGGACATGTCCCCAAATCACCCACCTGCTGACACAAACTAAGAGTTACTTTCTTTATGACATCTCATGTAAATCTCAAATATTATAGTACTGGTATAATTATACACAGAAATCAAAACATCATTTTTGTAATAGGATCACAAATAGACCAACAGGCATTTGTCAATTTCTGTTGTTATCTAACTCCAACCTTATGCATATGTGCTCAAAAATGTAAACTTACTCCGAGTCATACTCGAGTACATTTTTCTGTACTCTCATATTCATACTCGTATTCCTGATTTTGTACTTCTACTTGTATATACTTAGAGAATTTGAAAATCACGTGCTCATGCTCCTATCCCGGCCTTTGTACTCGTAACTTGGGGTTTATACTCGCACTACCAGTCTGCTTAATAGACAACCGCTTTTGGAATCACGGACTAAGAAACCCCTTAGACAGTTAATACATAATATTATTAATATTCCATATTAAAGGGAAAGAAAACAGGTGTATACCCGAAAAACGTCTCTTGAATGCGCATACCAAAAAAGCCCCTAAGCCACCTTACATTAACAAAAATTATCAAAGGAAGGGTCTCACCCCCTTCATTTTGACGTCACACCGTCTCCTCACACCCAAGAAAAATTAGAATATGATCAGTTTGAAAGTTTGCCAAAAATAGCACCATTTTGAAACTTATTCACTCCTCCCCGGGAAGGGATCTCCACACTAAGAGACAAAGAAATTGTCCATCCCGGTTTCCAATTATCGTAGATACGAATATGCACACTTAGGCCGACTTTCTTGCTTATCGGGGTTGGGATTGCAATGTCATCTTCTGTAGTTCCCCCGATCATAAAATCCTAGCGGAGCCACTGCAGCTATGACTAAAAAGTTGCTGATTCTGTTTCTGAATAGGCTAATATTCCATTCTAATGTCTGTGATTTACATTGTAAGAGTCACAAAATCGCACTGTTTCTTTTAAAATTCAAAAAGTTCCCATGACGACAGGGGAGGGGAGCCCTCTTCCCTACCTCCCCATCGCCGCTTCGCAACTTCCTCGTGGACAAACCCCTCCATTTTTTAAATCCGCCCCGCCCCCGAAAACAAAAAAAAAAAAACGAAACAAGCACAAACGTGCTCTTTTGCAATATCCAGGGAATCTATGGCGCTGAAACCTAAGCTCAACCGTTCTCAATTGCGTACGTAGTAGGCGGGTTCCTTGTTCAGCCATGCTGAGCAAATAAGAGTCCGTTCCACAGGGAAAACCGTTTAGCAGGGTAAACCTTCCAGTGAAAAGAGACTTCAAAGTATGAAACGCAAGACAAGTTTTTGTTATGCATGGGGTATTCAGTTTCAATGAGTGGTGGCTTTGCTAATAATTTAGTCTGACTTGGTAGAGTATAACCTCAGTGATGGTTTCTGATTGGACGAAATAATCTGTCTCGCCTTTGGTTTCTCGAAGCATGCGCTGTTTGTTCCCCAACACACACACGGCGAAACAAAATCATTCGTTTTCTTTCGATTTTCGTGTTTTCTGACGTCTTATTATGCGATAGGTCGCCATACAGCAGAGTGATGAGACCAGGGTGTTACCGTACTATCAAATTCACCCTTTTCTAAATAGCAATTACAAAGGATTGTGTAATAGAGTTTTGGTGTTCGCCGTTTTGGCACAGTAAAATGTCATTGACATAAACGACACGCATCAAAACTCTATCCCACAATCCTTTGTAATTGCTTCTTGGAAAAGGGTCTATGGTAACTGTAGGCTAATAGGGTACTAAGGGTCGAGCAATCTGATTGAATACGCTTGTGCGCGAACTCTAGGTGGATCCAGTAGCGGCAATTTGTGGGAAAAAGTGGAAAAGATGAAGGGCTCTTGCAGCAAAATTTACTGAGTGAACAAGAGCCCAATGGGCACTATGGTTCCTTGCTGAATGTAATGAAACTGAGCCATGAGCACAGCGTAAGAAAAATTTTAGCTAATGTGAAGTTTGCCTGTAACTCTGGTGACTGCTACATGGTCTTCAAAGTTGTTGGCAGTGAAT
>WURT03324497.1:0-11585 GCA_009936505.3 Holothuria glaberrima | reverse complement strand
ACACGTGATATTACGACGAAGTGCAGTAACACGGGGATTTAACTCAAGAAATCACGGTCATATCAGACGATTATGCTACAAATTGGCGGTATGAAAAAATTTTCATTATTCTTAGAAGAAAAACGTCATTACACTTCATCATATATAATACTTCTGCCTTATTAGGCTTTTATGACATAATCATTATGCAATGACGAGATAATGTACATGTGATCGGCGAAGTTTATGGCTTACACTCTTAGACAATTCACTCTAAACGTGCGTCCAGCATTCATGCGTCTCTTGCATGAATGTTGGGACGTATCCGTGCTCGCAATAGTGCACAGCGTAGTGTAAAGTCTACATTAAGCACGTGACCTATTTTCACTTATCTGATTGGTCTGGGTTTTGAGTCCTGCTGGCTCCTTTGCCTGAAACGAGAAAACGCCTTTAGGTGCATGCTACACCCTAATAAAGGTCGTAAAAAGTTTGCTGCAGGTACGGTTTACAAGGTTTTTTTCTTTTCTTCCTTTTTTTTCAATTCATACGCCCAACTCACTCGATACTGACGAGAGGAAATATCACATCTTGTAAATAGTCCTTTGCACGCATTTTCACCATCACAATTTGCAGCTGCGTTCTCGTAGCTCTGTTCCATTGGCTCCCTGTAGATAGTGCTTGCCTTGCAACTTAGGTAGGGAACCAAATGTTTGAACTATTCATTAAGATGTCTGTTTATCGTATTTCTGGAATTGATATACACTAATGTTACCACCTTCCGAGTAAGGCACTTAACTTTTTCTCAGGTTCAGGCAGATGCACAGAATCCAGGGAATCACAATCTAAACGTGGTGGCACGGAACTTGAAGTAGGACATTGAGTAAACCCACAGTCCTAAATTTCTGACATTTTTGGGGCATTGATGGCATGGTAAGTACGCAGATGGACGAAGGAAATGCTACAGCTCCCTGGATCAATGCAGTGTGTCTGTTTTCTGTACAGCGCCAGTTTATATACTACTATCTTCACTTTTAGCAATGCTGTAATGGTACAGTTGGTTTATTTCATATAGAGGGACTGTCATTTGCAATGGGTGGGCTATAAGTGTAAACTTTACGGATACCAGAATAGAATGCTTATGATATTACAAAGCTTTTTTCGAAAATAAACCCCTGCCATCCCAGAAGTAACCTTCGCGGCAGCTGTGAGTACGTACCTCCACCTTACGTACATATTCTAACGAGTGAAGCCAATATACGTTCACGAGTATTACCGTGCACATCCGCAGGGAGGCAATCTCAGTGCGGTATGAAAACTAAGGCTTCCCTCAATTCCATAGCTCAGTATGGATGACACAGTTTTACGTCAGGACCTTACACTGCAAAAATAAATTAATCAGCACAACATCAATTAGTCCAATGAGGCTTTTGACTAAACGAAATGAATGTCTCATATTACTAATTAACGTTATTAAAGTTACATTTCATTGGAGCTTCCAACGTTCTTACTATTATGGCGAATTCTTTTGATGAAAACCAGTGAAGCTCACTTTTGGAATGAGCATACTTAAATATGCACTCTAAAAGATGGACCATATTCAATAGCGGCTCTAAGAATTTTTTTTTTTTGGGGGGGGGGCTAATATCAGATCGGTACTCGAGGAGTCTCGGACCTACGTCCCCTCGGTGGCAGTATCAATGGTCCCCACCGTATGGTACAGTAGGAGTATGGTGATTATTCTGTATTTTAACCAGATAACATGTTATCATTATTTTTCTTATTTTGGGGATTGACGACCATGCTTTGCAAACTTTAAGCCCCCCCCCCGTGCCCCTATGGCGAGCCGCCAACGACCATATTTATTAGTAATTCAATTTCAACTACATCAATCTTAGTACCCTGCTTTAAACTTGTATGTTTGATATCATGGTAAGGGGACTTGTCAAAACTGTCGGTCGTGTTGCTATTGCCACAGATTGTTGACTGATTGTTGGCGTATGACGTTGATTGGCGGGCTTTGGTGCAGATGGTAACTGGGGCGCTGCATGCCCGTTAGCAAGTCTCTTTTTCGCTTTGGTACTGGATGGCTTCCAGAAGCCCCCGATTTCACCAACTAATATGCTGAAGGGAAAACTTTATATGGAATCTGTCACCCTGGTCCAATAAGGAAGTTTTATTCGCTGTCACCTCCATATTTCGATCAGTTTATAACTTCCCTTTAAAGCAATGGTCTATACATTGATCGAGATAATACTACCATTACAAATGGTCATGGATCATAATTTCAATATTTTTGTAAACACTGCATATATATATTAAATATACTGCATATTCTTGCAGCATTACCGAACGTCGATTTACCACTTCTAATCTTACCCTGCAGGCCAATTGAAAACCCTTTCAACTAACAAAACAGTGACTAAAAGATTCCCCCGGTTAACGCATTGCTTTTAAAATATTCTAATAGTTATAATCAAGTAACTATAGCCTTCTACACTGTCAAATACGTGACACCAAGCAGATAAAGGTAATTTATTTCAGTTCTACATTTAATATCGTCGGGGCTGAGCAACTTTATTTCGTAAACCATTCTCTCCGGGCCCCCTGCTCAAAGTCATCCATCGAGGAGATACTGTCATGATACCAAAGGAATTCATCACCATTCCCGGGGTCTTCTTTCCACAGTGGGAAAAACAGGAACAGAATGACAAGCTCGTCGTAGATCAATTGAGGATATATTGTTAGATGGTGTTTGCGTAAACAACATATGGCACAATATTTGGCGTATCTTACATCGCATCATGCTAATCGAATATGCGGGAATTTCACCACTAATAAAAAGTAGATTGTTTCCTTTACAAGGTTTCACTGATTCAAAACTAAGCCAGTTAAAGTAGAGATCAAAGAAACTGCAACGAGATTAAACTATAATAACTCTAGGCTTATAGGAAAACACAGAGGTGTTTTCTTCAATTTAAAATATTAAGTTGTTACAAGCATAAGGGTATGAGCCAGGGCCTGGGGTGCAGAACTCCAGTTGGGAAAACCCAGATCTATGGCAAATTTTTGGAAAAATTCAGGCACTTTTCTCGGTTGATAAACATTTTCTCGAGCAAACATGGCTCATACCACAGACAAATGCACTGTGCCCCTATGTGCCTGAGTCAATCTTTGGTGGTTCTCCGGAACATTAATTTTGCCCCAGGGATTTACATTGGAGAGAAGACATCGAAGTTGAAGAACTCTTACACCTAGACTTGAAACGGATCGATAGCTTGAATCTTAAAGATGGTAACACAGACATACGAGAAGGGGAACTGAGGCTGTAGTTCCCCTCCCCTCGACTGGAAGTATGTCCTCTACGAATGTAGTTACATGAACTGGACTTAGAGGGCTTTGACCAGTCGAAAATCGACTTGTAATCACTCACATCCAGCGTTAGAAATAGTCGGTATCGCGTCGCAAAATGCAACACACTTTCTTGCACATGCGATGTTTTTCTCAAAATGCATAGCGTAAGAATGCGATGGACTGTGTTTGCCAAATTATAAAAAAAAATACGGTAGAATGAAGTAACAAACACACACACAGCAAGGTTTTATCAGGAATGGACACATTTTCAGAAATTATCCTTCGAAAAGAAAAACCAAACCACAAACTACGAATCCCATATGTATTTCCATATCAATCACACAGAACGGGATCTTCAAGAGCTCCATGCAGTGCTTTCGCAAACACATGATCTGTATGTCAAATAGCAACTCCCTAGTTATACGTATCTCACTATCACATCCAAATATATTCAATTTTTTAGAAGCAATTCAGCTTGGAATTCAGATATTCAGATAGGTCGTGAAACAGGAAGCTTCTGATTTGACAGTACCCTGGTGGGAGTTAAAAGTCGTTTGACTTTTGGTAACGTACATAGATCAGAGACTCACTCAACCACCTAGACCATAGCACTCAGATAGATGTACTATATTTTCCTAACTGAGCCAGGAGAGTGCGCATCTCTGCGCATCTCTGCTCATCCGAGAATTTGAAACCCGGATACTACAAAAGTACTGAAACCAATTACTTCTTATAATATGGACAGAGGACCCTGCACTAACGTCCTATGTGTAGAGTGTCGCCACCATAAGTAAGCGCATAGGCTAACCAATATGGCTGCATGAGTGTTACGTCTTCTGTGTAAAGTTCTGACTTGCTCAAGTGGTTCAGTATCCGCGTCAGATTTAACTAGAAACTTTGGAAATTTCCAAATAACATGAATGGTTCGGTTATAATCAACGCACAGTGTTAAGCATTTTGATGCTTTCTTCATTCATGTTTTGTATCAGGTATGTTGTCTGACTTTTGACAAATTCATCGTTAAATTACGCAAAAAGCAGTAGTTCGGGGCCATCTTGGCATAGCCGGATTTACCCAGTAATCGAGGCAACCGATAGGTTACGGGCCCCCCGATATTTTTCCATACAGGCTCATACCTATGGTCCCGGTCCACAACTAAATTAACAACTGACCCGAAAGGGGTCGCCCTCAATATGTTACTGGCCTCCTGAAGGTTAATCCGTCAATACATCTTGGTAGGCCTAAACTTGTTCGAACAGTAGTCAGATGATCCTCCGTCGACATAGGATATAGGATGTCTGTGGTTGTGACCATATGCTCCATTCTTAACATTTTAACATTGAAAGGTTAAATCACCTTTGGTTGCAAGTTATGTCGTATACCGTCATGTTATTCGAAGTTGTCTTTATATTTTCTAAATACTACTTTTCTTTCGGAACCAATTTTCTATTGACGCTAGATAATTTCGTAAATGTCAAGAGAAAGTGTGATCCTATAAGCTTTTAAATGTCTATACGTTTTCAAAAAAAACAAACAAAAAAACCAAACCCCCCCCAAAACAACAACAAAACAAAACAAACAAACAAAAAACAAAAAAGTAGCAATAAGAAGTGCCAAAATGCAATTTTTGAACATGCATTTCTATTATAATCTACGAATGAACTTATAAAACCGCCCCTTGACTAGACTAGTTTCTATGAGCAGAGGGTGGTTAACCACCTTGCGTGCATATAGTCACATGGCTACTTGGTGCCTAGTGCCCGATGACATCTCGAGACACGAGAGGAAGAATTCATGGAATTTTTAAGTTTCACATGTGGTATTTCCAGTTGTATAAAACCGCACTGTCGAAAATTTTGCCAAGAATATAGGTAGTAAATGATAAGTTCCACATAAATGGCATTTACGTATTAAACGGGGAATACCTCGTGGTACTACCTCGCGTAAATAGAGAAGGCAAAAGACCAGGTTCCAGCACGCAATATGCGTGCTTTGAGCCAGAAAATGACTAATATCTCCACCCCGGGATCCCGGCAAGGAGATCCCCAGTGTATCTCGCCTGTGTGTATGCTATAGACATCCTTTTTTCACTCTAACTCATTTACATACAACTACACCCCTCATTTGTACGATATATTTCATGGAAAGAATTAACTGCTCTCTTTCTTTGCCTAGAATTAGGACATCCTCCTTTCTATCTCCTTCTTTTTCGTAGTGCTAGGCTCTAGACAGAAGAGCCAGGGTCCAGGTATTTCATGTGCGACTGCTATGCCACACGTAGCAAAGTTCTCACTCAGCATCATTGAAGTTAATGAAGAGAGTTATGTGTGTTAATATGTTATTGTGCCATTTAATTCTAGATCCTTTTCTCGATCTCCAATTATTTGACAATAAACAGACAAAAGCAGATGCCTGAATGTGCCTGATAATTTGTAACATCTCTATCGAGAGCAGATCTCATGTTGGTGTTCGTGATGGTATGAAGTTCTTCCTGTTCGAAGACATGCTACATACTTGCTATAAATTACCTCCCACCGAAATAACAGCATATGACACCGTCGGTATTGCACAGGTGCTCGGAGGTCTCCACGTGTAGTAATGCAATGCAACGGCAAATATAATGGCAGATGGACACACCCCGGCACGCCTATAGACGAGGTATGGGTCATATCGAAATTCGTTTGTCAAAAGAGTAACGTAATCCGTTCATTCTGATGACTTACATCGAACTCAAGTTCTTGCACTTATCGAGGTTTAAGCAGGTGCAGATTTCATGCAGTTACATCCGACCTCGTACTTCAAAACTGGCACACTCGTATATAACACAAATTTATCCTGCAGCATTATTGTAATTTTTGCAAGTTTACACAAATTACAAACTATATCAATCGTTACCAGTCTAAGGTATCTACACACACATATATATGTATATATATATATATACATATATTCATATATATATATATATAGTATACATCAATAAATAAATAAATAAATAAATATATATATATATAGGTCAATAAAAGAAATGAAGAGTGCTTATTGAAAATTTAGGAGGAAACTCCCCAACGTTTCGGGTAAATACCCTTCATCAGAGGGCAAAATATCAACTGATCAAAAACGCGATTCAAATGGAACAAACAAACGCGTGCCTACACGACTGGACCTACGCACGTGCGTTGGCAGCGCACGTAGAGTGTGTATGTTCACAGTAAGACAACGCTGTAAAATATCGCAAACGCGTGCAAAACGGTTAAACCGCGTATTTGCGTAAAATAACTAAAAACTGTCATGACGAGATCCAAAGCAAATTACGCAAGGCAGTCATTTCAAAAGCAAGCACTCCTTTGGCAAGAAAAATAAAAGCGTTTGGAATGACCACGCTTAATCCTGCAATAAAAAAAGAAACTGTTAAATAAATCCGAGTTTCACATTAAGTCCGTTAGGGACGAGGGTCCCGAGCTTCATTATTAACCTGTTTTCTGCCATTAAAAGATGGCGGTTGGACCCTCGGCATAATATGGCTGCCGTGACCATCAAATCCTGTATTGAGCAATCTGATGGGGGCGGGGGGGGGGGTGAAATGACTAGCTCCTGGTTAACCAGGAAGGTTTTGCTTGACGGTCCATTAAGCAAAACAGCCGGAGGTTTTCAACAGGAGGACAAGGAGAGGGAATCTGCTATGATATAGTGATATAGCCTTTAAAACACATATTTGTACATAACAAGACAATAAATATCGCCAACTGCAGCAAAAATATTCCAGGCCGGTCCCATGCTCCCTTCTTCTGAATCCACAATGTGTTAGTGCTTGATCATGTGATCATTACCCCTAAGCGTAACGATACAAACGACCACTGCTCAGATTTTTGTTCCTTTTACTCCTTTTGCTTTTTTCTTTTAGGATAGGACCATTTGGACACGGGGCACATATTTGTTGGTCTGAATCTCTCAAACTTCTAAATAGATCATACTCGAATATTTTTAACAGATTCTGCCCAAATATTTGGGTTGTCCAAAAATTTGGGGACACAGTGCCCAAGTTCTCTCGCACCATACACATTTCGTCTTCGTTGTCTGATTAATGAAACCCAACCATAAATATACTCTCCTAATCTAGCGACAGATATAGGATTTTTTGGTCATAAGAGTACTGGGCCGCCCAATCTGAATTATTACTTCGACGTCCCTACTACGAAGTGGTACTTCAAAAGCCTCCGTTTTTCATACAGACCCCTCATTTGAAAAAAAATACAACTTTTTCGGCAACCTCATTCAGTTGCAGGCCCACTTTTGTCAAGCAAAAGAACCATGTCTCAGATGAAGAAATATAGACGGCTATAGTTATTATTAGCGCAAATGGTTTATGTGTCATTGTGAAACCAGTGACCCGCCGCTATCTTGACCTCTCCTTGACTATAGAATAACTCTAAAGATCTTGGCCTGTGCTCATTTTATTATCTCTCGTAACTTTTCGATAAATTATTGATTTTAAGTTCACGGACTTCCATGTCCGCACGCAATGGAAAAATGTTGACATGAAGCATCAAAAAAAAAAAAAAAAAGAATTTTCCTTACTTTTTTGAAAGAATATACAGTTTTCTATGAAATTCATATAACCGTCAGATACATACAGTTTTGTAGTAAAATCGTCTTGAAAACTCTAAATCATGCACGTGTAACGTAAGGACGCTAGCTAGGTTTGTTTTGTTGGACGGTGGGCTAAGCATACTTAGCTGCCACTTGTAATTCTAATAAAAACTGAAAAATGAAACATCCGCATTTCAGCAGTATAGTAGAGAAAAACAGGGTGTAAATGTTTCCCCAGTGGCAAAACGCTGCAAAATAAGTTAAAAGAGAAACGAAAAGATCGACGCCACAAAATGTAATTTGATTGCTAGGTCAAAGATATTGTTTTACATGGGAACAGATCCCCACGGGGACCACCGCTACTTGTACAAAATGTTCTGCTAGAGGTTATAAAAATCTTCAGGACGAAGTATTACTAGCCCCCCCCCCTTGTGTCTCCCTTCCTTTAGAGTTTTGAGGTCTATTAAACATGTGAAAAATAGGTAGTTTGCAATGTTATAAGGTTTTCTTGAACACCTTTAATATGGTAACTGTCTGCTTAATTTAAAAGCTTGTACTAATTGCTGAAAACACACAAAAAAAAAAACAGGTACTTGTGTAGCCTGCGTAGCTGGTCGTATGGTATCATTTCTGTTAATTATGTAAGGTCTCTGCAAGATAACAGTAAGTGTGTGAGTATATTATTGAACCGTTTATCGTTATTCACCATCGGTATCAGCCGATATTCCCCATTGGTATCAGCCGATACTCCCCATTTTCGTCCAGTATCGGTATCGGTAAAATTTACCTGAAATGCCGATATCACCTAACCGATTTATTGTCCTACATGTCATGAAAATGGAACACTATTTGAGTACTTTTTCATGCAAATTGCAATATTCAAATTGCAGAATGCTTATTTCCCGAATATCGGTATCGGCCGATATTGAGAACGGAAATATCGGTATCGGTAATGTCGGCTTCTCACCAATATCGGTACAACACTTTATTTTAGAATTTTAGAATTGTAACATTTAGTTTCACAAGACTTATACGGAAAATCTACAATGAACGGTAGTCAATTTAACATTTTCATTTTAAAGAAAAACAAAGTACTTTGGAAGCAATCGAAGTGTATTACATAACATTCTGTATAACTCGGAAGGAAGTGGAAGTCTTTTCTTGCTACAGTAGTGACTTATCTTGAAACGGGAACATTTCAAGAACAAAATAGTGATATTTATTCTCTACCATTAAGCGCCATCTTAAATCATCACTGGTTTATTACCCAAATGGCCGTATATGTCCACACCGGTCCTTTATTTATTTTTTTTTTTTACCGTGGCATTTCAAGTTGACTCAGTGCAGGCAAATGTCTGCCCCAGGTAAATGTATTTGTTGTTGACATATCAAATTCTCTCTTATTTCATCAATTAAGTTATATTGTCGTGGACAGGACTTGAAGTTTCAGCTATATTGAACCAACAAACTCGTCAAACTATCGACAAAATCCAGGACCACTTCAAACAAGACCAAACGATCTTCTTCGTGATTCTAACAACCCTAGAAAAAATAGCTATACCCTCGAAAAAAATCCTGGGGATCGCTAAGGATGTACGACTGGCGATCACCACAGTAAGTGCCATGCTATGACAAACCCATTTTATTTTTAAATTATTTTTTATGGCTCAGCTGAAAAAGTGTAGCTTACCAACCTTAGATTCGCAAATCAGCCGACTTTGAATGATAAATGGTAGCGAGTGGTGGTAAAAAGTCATGCTGAGACCCCGAAATCCTCCCGAGTTCGTATAAATCCAAGACCGTCAGACCGTGAAAGTTATCACTGAACTAGGTCGGTTCAACTATTCACATGTGAATGCAAAATTCACTTAATTCAAGACAGGTAAACTGATTAGCTTTTACCATGGTAAATCATCATCTGACCGCGTTTATTGGTAAATAATAAAACTAGGGCATGTTACTTTGGATATAAGAGCATTTCACGATCAATGGCTGAAGAACGCAAATGACTTAGTGGATTATTGGACAAAACACAACTTTGAGGTCCACTTACATGACTCTTATAATTTAGGCGTTTATCGGTTGTCATTTTTAGGAGTACGGTAGTAAAGTCAGTTAGTTAGATGAGGTTTCACGGCTCAGTTTCTAACAATTGGTTTAAGTTGGGCCAGCCACAGCCTTTTTTCCAGTTGTGGCTCACTGGCTTGTTTTCCCTACTCCAATGCTTATGCTGAGCACCAAGCACAATGGCAGTAGGTTCCATTTTTAAAGTCTTTGGTATGACGCGGCCACAATTCGAACCCCCGACCTTTCGGCTGTAAGTCAGATGCTCTAACCACTTGACCATGCAGTCGGTCAGGTAGTAAAGTCACAAAAGCGGACTTTCGAAAAGCACTAGCTTAGTAAGTACGCTCCTTCATTAACGCCACTAAGGCAAATATACTGCATGCACTTCCTTTAAAAATGACTTCAAAGTGTCTTAATTGGCAGAAATGAAATATTTCCTTGCACTGGTCCCCATATTCTACCTCTATATTGAAACGGCCCAAGGCTAACTTCACACATACAATTGTTGTATTTTCTATGTTCTTTCAATTTCCCTGATGAGAGTTTTTCTTCTTACAAAATATCGCATGTAAATACGTAGTTTCACTAGTAAGTTTAAAATGAGAATAGTATATGGTCCCTGCTGCATTGCTTTGTACATAATTTTCTTAAAGGGGGATTTTGTAGGAGCCGTTCACGTGTCTTTCTGACTCATTTTAGAAATGTATGAGATCAATAACGACGAAAACTTTATCAGTAGTTCAGTAAAACGGTTCCACAATCTAGTTTGACATCATAGTTCTTCGCAGAGATATAGTAGTCAATATTTCCAATCCAAGTCAAGTCACAAGTCATGTTTTTCAAGTCCAAGTCAAGTCACAAGGCATTTAGTTTAGTCACAAGTCAAGTCACAGATTTTCACAAGTCAAGTCACAGGTCATTTGGTCCCATCACAAATCAAGTCACACACCTTTTTGCCAAGGTAGACGTGAAGTCGCAAATTTTTCGAGGGTTTATATACAATCAGGTGTCAAATAAAGCCTGTCTCAAATTTGCATTTTTTAACTTTCTCCGCACAAGGTGCAAACAGCAAATTGTTTATTTATATGGTACGGGTACCTCGAGTCAAGTGCGTTCTTAAGTTCTTAACACAAGCATAGCGTGTAGGTGCGATGTAATTCAAACTTACAGTGCGCATGACACGCCAGTAAGTTTCTCACTAAATAATCTTTGGGTACAGCTTGAAATAAAACGAATGTTTTCCGGACTAAATTACGTCCTTAAATACCTGAATACGACCATGTGAATTTCCAAGTACAGGCTAGGCTCAGCCCATCTGAAATCCGAAAGCGAAAAAATGTATGTAGACGCGTCTCAAGACGTGACATCGTTGGTGGCACCGTCAGTAGCAGTACTGTACTAGGCAGTTCACCCCCCGTCCCACTTCATGTTCATGCTAACGCGAGTGTGACCAGTGACCACATTCGAAATGATGCGTCGTTGCCACGGACTTTAATACATGGACACAGGATCACGTGACCAAATTGGTCGCCACCTTTCGAACCGCAGGGCTACTACAATTTGCCCAATTTGACGATGAATCTGCAACATTCTCGACA
>WURT03324387.1:0-24441 GCA_009936505.3 Holothuria glaberrima | reverse complement strand
TTACCATTGTCTGTCTGTTACAGTATGTGTCGTGTACTTCAAGTGGATGGAAATAAACTGTGTCATTATCATTATCATTACCATTATAGATAGTGCCACTGACTATTTCCGGAAAATCAGAACACTACCTTTTTCTAGACTTTTTACAACAGCTTTTTTAGGAAATACTTCTCACAGTTGTCCTAGTATCACGTCGTAAAACCCTGAAAAGTGCCATTTCCAATGATCTGGGAGTACTTTTGGCCAAAATTTCCTACGCTCCGCGCCAACTGATCGTGGCGCTCCGCTTAGTTAGTACCACTGACTTGACCCAGAAATCAGAACAAGTTCCTTTTTCTAGACTTTCTTACAATAATACTTGTTGTCACAGTGTCACGTTGTAAAGCCTGGAAAGGGCCATTTCCGGTAATCTGGGGGTATTTTTGACCAAAATTTTCTTTGTAGGCCTACGATCCGCGCCAACTGATGGTGGCACTCCGCTTAGATAGTGTCACTGACAATATTCCCCCACTTTCAAAGACGGATCGCCGCCCATGCTTACAAAGTGTCCGGAGAAACATATTCAAATATGTATTTTGGTTGCCTGGCCCCCTTGAGAAATGCCTTGCCCCCCTAACAAAGAAAGTCTGGCTACGCCACTGGCTTGTAGTTATTTAAAGATTCAAAGTAATTCTTGGGTTCGAGGCTTTTGTAAGAGGCTAGTGAAGCCTTTCGCAAGGCTAGACATTAGGAAGTTCAGTTTCTCTCCTAGAGTTGTCAATGAGTGGATTAGTCTGCCTGAATGGGTTGTTAACTCCACATCAGTGCACTGCTTTAAGGTTAACATTGACAAGTTCTATCCAGTGACTGTGGTAGAATCTAGTTGTTACTGGGCTCGTTAGGTGTTGGTTGTTTGCTTTTAGTATTGTTTTCGCTTTCTTGCACTTCGGTCGGTTCTTGGAGACCGACTCCCGTCGGCATACTTGCGCTATCAGAATTTCCGGGGACCTTTTTTTTTTTTGCTTTTCTTCCAAAACAAAAAAATCGAGGTTTCTGCTCCCCGACGACACCCATTTTTCTGCCCTGAAGGGGGTGGGGGGCTAGACTTCCCCGACGGAGGGCTGTAGCCCCCTGTCCCCCCGACGCCACCCCTGATCTTATGGGGCCTTAGCCCTCCCGCCTTTGCCCTTTAACCTGTTATATTATGTTATGTCCCACTCCCCAATATTTGAGAAATCGCCCATTGACTTTGATTTTTTCACAGTAAATTATTTGAACATGAGTTCGTTTCCCCCAATGTTCAAAATGTCATTTTGCATTGCGGAAGGATAAATTGCAAAAGGTGCCAAAAATGCCTTCAACTTTCTTCATTTTTGTCTGATGAGTACTTCAACCTTTTTTCTAACTTATATACATCACAAATTGAACACATGATTTCAGCAACTTGGTCTACATATTGTCCCCCACAATTTTTTCCAAGGTGTTAAATTCGTAGGGTAATATCCTAGGCGGAGAGGGATTTCTCTTGAATTAGTAACGTGATCGAGATGGCAGGGAAAACGGGGAGAGAGACTTGGTCAAGTTTAAGGGAACTGCTGTCTTCCTTTCACAAATCAGCGCACCATCAAACAAGGACAATGGTCACCTGTTGTAACCATATGCTTACACCTACCCCCTAAGAGGATTAATCAACAATCGCTATTGGTAAAAGGGATCTTGACGTCGGTACGTTTTGAATATTCATTCGAAAACTAGCTTTCCCTTCAAAACAAGAGTTCCTTTGAGAAGATGGGCACATTTGTTATTAATAATGACAGAGCTTCGTTGTCGAGGGCTCTGTCATTGTTGATTCCTTTCGTCATTATTGATTCCTTTCGTATCAAATGCTTGTTACATGAAATATGATATCGGTTTTAACTTGTTATGGGAAAATATTCCAAAAACTATCACCAATTGTAACCGAAAAAAAGCTTTGTGAAAGGGGAGGAGGGGTAACACGACTTGATAGAATAGTCTGCGTGCAACAGCGTGTAGTGATCTGATCTGGAAATTTACAGTGAGATATATGATTAATGAAACAACAGAGTTGTTGACTCGAGTCAATAACTTGGAACTCGAGTCCCATTTTTTTGACTTGTGACTTGACTTTGACTTGTAGGGAACTTGGCGGCTTGCGACTTGACCTGGCTTGACTTGGCTTGACTTGCAGAGAAATGACTTGTGACTTGACTTGAACATATTTGACTCGAGTCGTCGACATTGGAAATCATCATTATTTTTAAGCTTTATTTATTATTCGTACTATCATGCAAAATCTTTTCGCTACTTACGCCAGAAATTGAATATCCGCATCCTTTACAACATCGTAGTATATAGATAGCGCCCATAAACTGTGCACGTACACGTATATTATACCATATTCAATTTCGTGGAAAATAGAGTGACATTCCACCGCCAAGTGGTTCCACGGTTCCAATGCAACTGTAGCACTAGCATGCAGGGCCGGATTTACGAATGTGGGGGCCCTGGGCACGAATCTATAAGGGGCCCACGGACAGTCATTTGGCTCTTTGAAAAAAAAGAACTGACAGATTACGCTATACGTGTAAACTTACCATTTCAGCCGCTGAGCACCTATATACAGACCATAAATGTTCAACAATTTTAGGCTATTAGCCAGATGTATCATCGCAGTGGCGAGTCCGGAATTTGCCTGAGAAAAGAGGGGGATTTGAGGTTGTCAAACGCTACTGATGCATGGTAGTGGCCTGAGGGTGAAGTTTTTATTTTTTTCGGAAAAAAACTCAAGCTGTAGCTTGATGCATTTTAGCTGTTGGAATTAATTACTTTGTAGTACGGAACGGTAACGAAAGTAAGAAAAATAATTGACACTATAAGCTGGACCTAGTCATAAGGCGTTTGAGAAAATTTTATATCAGGAAAAATGCCCGAATTTTCAGACCTTGCTCAGATGTCATGTTGAGTAAAGTGATGCAAAACAAAGTGTGATGGCGGACGGACTAAGATTTGTCGATTACCGGGATGATAGCGTGGGGGTAAACTCTCGGTCCAATTGGCATAAGAATTCGGACCTGGATCTAGGCCGGGGTTTGGGGAAAGAGGGACACCTTTGTGACTTCTGTAAGCAAATTGGAAGCGGAGCGCCACCGATGGTTGGCGCGAAGAACTTGAGAAAATTTTGGATGGAAACACCTCCTAGATTACCAGAATTGGTACTTTCCAGGTACTGAGTATGCAGAACGACATCACAGGCATGCATTGTACTGATTTTTTCACCCCTTCCCTGAGTAAATCATGTCGATCCTGAGTAAATCATGTCGATCCAAGGGCAAAACTTCCATTTTAGGGCATTGGCACATTAACTTTCAGGACAAAATTTATACTTTAAAATTTGTCAGACTAATACTTTAAAATTTGTCAGACTAATGAGGGAAAATTATCACTGGTCAAACGCCTTCCCATCTGAAATGTCAGTCTCCCGCTGACATGCCACCATGGTCCAACTGATCTGAGGGGGGGGGGTGTTAAAACAAAGTTATCAAAGCAATAACTTCAGTTCCCAGAGACATATACTTTAATGGATGGGGGTCTATAACCCAAACATTCAGATGGGTATAGATCATTCATTTACCTGTCTTTTATTACGTTCACCGGCAAGCGGGAGGGGATCAAGTTAGCCATGATATGATTAATCTTCCCCTTGAAACCGAGGTCGTCTAAGGTGAATAATTACTGGACGGACTGATTTTCTTAATTGTTGTATAGGCTATGAGCTAAAGTACGTAGTACTTTTAATGAAAACGCTTGAAACCGACCCAGTCAAGGGGGCTATTTTTTTCGCCCCCTAGAAAGTTTCAAGTCGCGGTAAGGTTGCCATTGACTTAATATATTTTTACACATTTGGCCTTTCCCCTTGAAATTTTTTGCCCCCTTGGAAATCATTTCGTCCCCCCCCCCTTTTTAGTGCCGAATTATCTACGTACGGGCCTGGAAAAATACAAGAGGAAAGTAAACAAATAATAAATTCCAACAGGAGAAAATGCATCAGGCGAAAAGTCAGTCACCGTAGTTTATATATTGTGCCCCAGGCTAGTATTCTAATTCATGAATAGTTCTGTCATAAATCACGGTGAAGAGACGATGTATTTGTCACTGAAATGTTCAGTTCATCCGTCATGCAAAATATATACTGCTTAGTTGACCATTAAAATGAAATGTTTTTGTTTGGACACATCATAGAAAAAGTTCGTAGTTTGTAAGGGAAATAAGAGGAATTTTTTAAGAAGTAGGGATGGTTTCAAAATAATTTGTTTGGGGTGAATAGGCTCATTCCCTAGTTTAGCATAGCAAGAAAACAGAAAAGCGTTAAAATTGTCACACTAAAAAGAAGTAAATATATCGCGCGGGGCATGTGCACTAGTTCAATTGTTTCTTCGAAGCGAAAAGGGGGACATTTAAAGACAATCATGGCAGTCGCCCGAAACTTTGCTTTGAAAAATCTGCAAACTCTTGCAAATCTCCTCCTCTTGCATTACAAGCACCTCTGTAGCCATTTTGAATATAACCATTACAAACAATAGGTAAAGCAACTTAGGTGAAATTCTCCTTGCATTTCACAATTCACTAACAAAAAAATTATTGTCACATGATCAAAATCGGCCATTCATGTGGTAGAGTAACGGGGCATACTAACTCACTGGGGTGACTGCATTTTCCCTTTAATGAGTCGCCGCCCTAGTCTTAAAGGTGGGAAATGTATGCGTCAGCGCCTTATCTCCACCCCTCTGGCTCGGCTCACTATAAATAGGCTCAGGTTTTTCTGAGAAAGTTGAAATAATGTAGCACGGTTTATTGCTAGTGGAGGTAAACGTCTCCTACAGGAACATGTAAAATAGGCCACTGAGTCAAATACAAACAGACCAAAGTTGTATTTGTACGTTTCAGAGTATTGCGATGTTGATTTTTAAGCAACATCATTTTAATAAATATTTGGCAACCATAACATCTGGGACACGAGCTGAAATCGGGAGATTGTATTGCTGGAGAATCACTTGCAGTACTACTTACATATTGCTGATCAATTACATAAGAGACAACCTTCGGTTGAAATTGGTGAACATGCGACTCTCGCTTCAATACGTTTTTATCTATGCATCCTAGCAACACAAACAGTGTGTGATGGGTACGGGTGCTGCGCATATCATAATGCCAGGCACACCACACAAAGTGAATGCGATCGAGATATAGCGCAGCATATTGTGTTTACTGCAGCAGCAATATCCTTCACAAACTCACTGTACTAGCAGTGTAGCACAGGGGAGTGGACGGGAACTTCAGCCTCAGGTTATGTCGAAATACTAGTAAGAAAAACTCTCTCTCTTTTCAGAAGCATCTTCGAATGATTATTGCAGCATAAGAAACCAGTTTACTGGCGATGTTTCATAATGACGTATCGTTCAAAATTATGGAAGCAATGATTTAGGAAGGCTAGGCCTAAGTTAGGCCATGGGCTACCTAGGCCTAGTTCTCACGTACACTTTGTTCCCTGAACTAAGTTAGTATGGAAAGCAACAAAGCGACCCCATAAACTAGGTCAGCAGGCTGCGGACTAGGCCTGGGCTAGGGCCAAACTGAGGCCTTGCCTAGGCTTAGCCTAGGCCTAAAGTTACTGTCAGCTGTACAAACTTGGTACGCCAAGGCTAACAAGATACCACATGAGTCTAGGGATAGAACGTCATCTCTTAACCCCCAAATATGGTTAAATAGAACTCAGTCATGGGATATCCTTGCCATTAGTGCTTCCGAGATTGCTTATTTAAGAGGCCACTTAACCCTAACCTAACCCCCAAACTACTTCTGACTTAACCCTAACCTTATCCCTAACCGAACCCCAGGCAAAATCGAACCCCAGGTGGAACCCCTGACTAAACCCTGTTTTAACAATAGGGTGACTTTCTCTCCTTAGTCACATGTACAAGATACCATTGTCACGAAGGCTGAGTCAGTAGCCTAAGCTAGGACAAGGCTAGGTGTTATTTTATTCTGGTTCAAGTTCCTAGACCAGGGCCTAGCCTATAGCCTACAAAGGTTTGGCTAATGTTATCCACAGGAAATGTCTGTGGGGCAATTTGTAGCTGCTTACCTGTAAAAACTTCCTTTAACCGAAACGTCACTGTACCAAAACGTCCCCGCTATTGGTGAAAACATCCGCACCAAAACTTCCCCGGGTTGAATCATTTCTTGTTTTATGATAGTTTTGTAGTTAGATTCACATTCCTTGTATTGTTGTTAGCCTATTTGTTGTTTACTTTAAAGCATACATGTAACATAACAAGTTTAGCCTAAGGGAAAAGGAAAATGAAGTACAATAATCACAACTCGCAGTAAACCGGTATTTAAAATGCGTGCGGTGCAGGTACATATGTAGGTAGCGCAGAAATTACAGTGGCGCTAATTACTTTTCTTCATGTGGCGATGTAACTATGCTGAAACATACTTTTGTAAATCAACTACTTTATATCTAAACAACCCAAACAATAATATCTCCAACCGCATGTTACCCCCTTTCTTATGTGATATGTTTGACAAGACCTGTTCCAGCTCATTTCTATTTCCCCATATCGGAGGGTACTACTTTTATGATGGGGGTTTATGTATTAATATTCCCTTCTGCCTAATCACTAACATAGGAACTTGGAAAAGACTATTTTTAAACACAAGTCTGATTTCTGATGTCTTGCCACAAACAATGTCAGTGGGCCTTAAGTATGTGTTTTTGTTCACTTCAAGTGCAAGATTGTCACATTGACTTACTGTGTTAAAGGATCTTAGAAGCAACGGTGCTCCGAGATTTACAGATGTGGAATGATAATCGCTGATATTGATGTTGCAGGTAGAAAGGAGGTGCTAGTTTTTGCGCTCAAATTTCTGTGAATTGACTGCTTATCTAACTTGAGCGATAAACTACAATGCAATGGACAATTCAAAGCAACATAATAGCATTACTTTGTACTGTAACTTAGGATTTGACCATGAAGTTAGGCTCAGGAAAGGCTGGCTAGGCCTATGTGCATGAAGTGCATGTAAGCCTCCAAAGTTACATGCATGTGGGAAATTCTACGTGCACCTATGCATGCATGCACCCATGTAAATCGAACCTGCTCCCTACATACCCCTGTTAAAAGTTTCAAAAAGGGTTAAATTGTTCTCATGATTGATTAAGAAGTACAAATTTAATTGAGCAAAACAAAATTTCACTCTCTCACAGGTTTTAAAGTAGAGCATGTCTAGCCTTGTAGTTTACAGACTAGATTTTGGTCTGCAAGAATTTTTTTCTTTGCATTTGAAGACATTCATCTTTATAATAGTAGTAACAAGAGAATGCAGACATACAACAGAGAAAGAGAGAATATTAAACCAGAAGGAATACCTTCTTGACAATGAAAATTCATTTCACTGTGATTCATTGGGAAAATATCATGATTACACAACCTTGCTAATAAACTTGGAACTTTCCATATTTTACTGCCTTCTGTGTGCTATATCTATGTTCTGAGCAAGGTTGGCGCTAGGCAGTGCGATTGCGAGAATCACGCATCAGCAAATGGATTTCCGCAAACTACACAAGGATAGAGAGGGAAAGTCACGCAAACAAAATTTGAAATTCGCCACTGTGTTCCCGAATGATCCCTCTCAAAATTCTGAGATCCTTCTTTTTTATGGAGCTAAGGAGGGAAAATCCCTCAGCATTTCTGAGCTGGCACCAACCCTGCCTGGTTCAGAGGTCTACGTTACCTACTCCCTCCATACTCTTTTGAGTAAATATTCTTAATTCAAGCAATTTATCCAAGGTAATAGTGTCACTTGTGCTCACCTTCCAAGCTATCTCTATCTTAAAGTGGAAGGGACATGATTTCCAACTGTTGGCTCTCTTTTTACAAAACACAAGAATACTAAAAGATGATATACTTGATCTCACTATAAGGATGACATCTTTTTGTGGCAGATGAACAAGGGTTTTGAGAAAATTTCATTTCTTGAATGTCAAATTACTGGTATTTTAAGTAGATTAAGGTAGATTTAAGTAGATTAAACTTAATTCAGTTTTTGTATTTTTTTTTTGATTCAAGGAAATAGCAGCATTACCTATTAGAGATGGGTCAAACCTTAAACCGTGCAGCACAGTGGACATCAGTCAGTGATGGAGGAGAGGGGAAGCTGGAGTTTACACCTGCAAATGAAGCGATCCTTAATGATATCATCAAATTTGTTGATAATTTTCCAAACAAGCATCCTAAAGAAGCAAGAATTGTATTTAAAAATCCATTAGTTTGGAAAACATCCTTAGAGCCATCATCATTTACTGGAGAATATGATCACACGTGAGTTGATACTCAGTATCATAGAAGTTTACCACATCTAGTTTATAAAGTGCGAGTAACACTGTAGATATATAGTGTATCTAGACAAATTTGTAATAACTATGCATGGCCTGGAATTCAATCACTGCCCCTATTTCTAAGAGAAATTTGTGTGTTAAGGTTTAGTTTTGTAAAATGCTCACATACCTTAAAAAATCATTGACTAAAAATATACCCTTTCATATATTCAACTTTAATGTAAATGTAATGGATCATAATTGACATATTTTGTTCGGTCACTGGTACTAAAATTCCAATTACTGCCTTACAAATACAAATAAAATTACAAGTATGAACTGATGTGAAACTTACTATTTCTCTCAAAGGCTAATGGGGGTTAGTCAATTTTGTAACGATGATTGTAGGTATAATTGACCCCTATAGCCAGTTTATTTACCAAGATATGATGGAGCTTTAAAATTATACGAAACTATACATAGACAAATTATCATGGCCATTTGCTGTGCTCACTGTTCATGCCATATATGGTTTATTAACATTTACTAGTGACTACAGTAAAGGTCAGGCCTGGCTCAACTGCACCTATATAGCTAGTGACTATATAGTGACAATCAGGGCTTATGCTAAGAAATAGAAATTGTATAGCAAAACTGCCATGCAAATTGCAATTTTGCATAGCATTTTTTCAATATTGTATAGCAGTTTTTTCAAACACGGGTGGTTTGTACACATTAAAAAGTAAAACCTTCAATGTTGTCAAATATTTGCATTGCAAACACATGATCCATTATAAGAAATTGGATAGCAAGAGTGCTGCTTTTGTGTCGCAATCTGCGATGCGATACCGGCTATCACGAGCCCTGCTGACTATATAGTTGGAGTTTAGCCAGGCCTGGCCTTAACTGCAGCTGATAACAGTTACTGTGACTGCAGCTGCGACACAAACAATGTGTCAAATACAACTGTATGTACTGAAATAAAGTTAGGTAAAACATTCACTGTACAGAGAGTTGTTACTTTTACAGTGATGATGCAGTGACATCAAAAGACAAAGATGGCAGTGACACCCCTCTTCTAACACTTCAAAAGTTGGGTGAGCTCAACTTCAAACTACATGTATCTAGCTTGGTCTTCTTGGCAGAGGTGATGAAAGTTGCAGGAGAGAAAAAAATGTTGGAAGCAAGGTCAATTCTTGAAGGTAGGTTTATAATCAAAAGCATTCTGTGAGGAAGGTGAGAACCTTTTGTGTGAGATGCTGTGACATAGTAGTGTATTGTGTAAAGTGCATGCTAAAATGTGTCTGTTGCCATATATTTGCAAGTTCGGAAGGCAAGAATCAACCAAATGGCTGTTTCACAAGTGTTTCAGATTTGTTTGCAGAATGATTCCTAATTTAGGGAGTAGTTTTTGACTGTTTGGAACAAGGGTAAATGCCATTTTATAGTTACTTTTCCTGCACTTGCTGTTTTTTTTCTTAAGAGACTGAAGTTTAATATTGGGATGAAGGAAGTATGTAAAACAGGCTGATAGAGCTGTAGACCTACTTCCTTACCATAATGGGCAGTCTATTGACCCATTGGATGTAATTATTTTAACATTTAATGATTCAAAAAGAAATAAAAAGAAATAAACATTTCTCTAAGCCTCCACTTTATATTGAACATATTTATGAAGACAAATCCTTATAAAAATTCATTGAACAGCAGGGAAAAATAATTTTGTAGCATGGAGAATATTCTGTAAGTTTGAACTGATCGTGTCAGGTGCAGCTAAAGACACCTGTAAATAAATTGCAAAATTACTAAACTTGGCACTTTTGCATCCATTTTCCCAGCAAATCGTGACCCTGTGGTGAATATTCTTGGAGATGGGTATGCAACTGTTGATGGGGAGGACAATTCTACAATCCGACTTCTGGAGCAGAGTTCCAAAGAAGAAGGGGATACAAAGGATGAGATTCAGACAAAGCTGACCCTATTGTTGATCATTCAGCAATTTGACATGCAGTTGATGAACCAGACACTTAAAAAGATAACACAGTAAGTAAAAGTGATGGCTCACTGAGGAATGAATATGTCTGTGAAGGTGAGGGGACCAACTTGTCAGTTGTGAGGTCCAAGGGCTCATCCAGTTTTTTCTGTTCAAATTTGTGCACCTCTTCACTTTTCTCATGGAAACAAATTGTCAAAGCTTAGATATTTCCCATCGGTGTCTGCTATTAAAAGCTGCAACATGACAATGCCTCCTTATGGTATCAGTACACATTTTGTTAGAACTCTCAAATTTTTCCTGTCTAACGACAGAAGGATATCAAACTTTTTTCGTTTGTAACTAACGTCTCATTTTCTTGCAGGGATGTTCGTTTGACCCCACAGCAGGCAAACCAGGAGGTGAAACTTCTTCTTTCCTTCTCTGGAGAAGATAAGAGCAATGCCCTGGAGTCCATCCAGTTCACCTCAGATTATGAATTTGATAACGGATGCAGAGCACCACCATGGAGGCAGATTCATGGAGATATCTGTTACCTTATGATTAAACCACATGATGGAGACCAGTTGTCTGTAACTGCCAACACTGCTGGTGTTTACTTAAACAAGGTGAGAGCAAAGTACTTGACACAATTGACAGATAATGTGGTGCAAAGCAGACCTTATGAAACAGTATGGTTAGTGCACATCGCAAGTCATGTCATATTGAAGTGTTGTTATAGGAGATAAAATATGTATAATTTTGCAGAATGTTCTGTCATTAGAACTACAGTTCTTTGCCAGTTAATTTAAGCTGGTTCTGTTCTGTTGTGGAAGTGTTTTCAAGGCCCTTTAGGAAAAATAGGGTGAACATACCATTGTAAGCACCTGGTGGTGTATAACTGGGGTGGGAAGGGGCAGCCGTAAAAATTATTTCTAACCTTTAATTCAGTTCTGACATATACCCTTTGGAAGCTAGCCTGAGGATGTGAAAGTTAGTGTTTGTAAGTATTGACAATTAATTGTCAAGAATATCTTTTTCCAGGGTTTTGAGAAAGAAGGAGCTGAGTTAAACTACGAGCGGGAAGGTGAGGTGTACAAGGACTTGGTTAGTCTTCTCTCAAGTAAGAGTCGGCACTTCCAGGAGGTCATCACCAGCAAGGAATTCCAGCTGTATGAAGAGAAAAGGGAAGATGGAGACCAGTATGAGGAGGAGTTTGAAGAAGAAGATGTCGGGGATAAAGCAGTGATTGAGAAAAAAGAGATCAAGGAACAAAAACAAGAAAAGAATACAAAGAAACAGGTGATATATTGTAGTTTTAAGTTATGCTTCATCCTTTAGAGACTTGGTATTTAAATGTGCCACTGTTATGCTTTTATTTTAGGCATAAGAAGTTTCCACTTTCAAAGCAAAAACTGATATACCCCTGGACAGGCTGCTTTTGGAACAAATCCTGGACAGGCTGCTTTTGGAACAAATCCTGTTTGCAGGGTTTCCTTAAGCCTGAAAATTTCTTAATTTTTGCTTCCACTTTCTAGACTTAGAAGTCATGAGATGTTTGTGGAGAGAATGTATAGTGACTTGCTTTTAGTGAATACATGAAGGTCAAATTTTTATCCTGGATTGCATCCTCAAGGAACTGTGTTAAACTGTATTTTTTTTTTCATTATGGTCATTGAAAAGGTTGTGTTACTTAATTGTCCCTTAAGGTGCAGGATCAATGTCTTTGTTAAGTTTTGGTTTATTTTGTACATGCTACACGAGGGTCTGTCTGCTACTTTTGATATCCCATTGTTGATGTTTCATGTTTAAAGTGGATTCAGATGCTCATCTGTTGAACAACAGTTTCACATCTCACAGTCATAACACTACACTTTGTAATAGAGTAGTTTTGAAAGGCAATTATACTCTTTCAAATAATTTGCATGTACTCATATGAAGAGGTTTAAAGTGTATCAGTAGATTTTGAAAGAGAAAATCAAATGCACTATCAAAATTTTCAAAGCCCAAGCTACATTATGAATGTTTATTTTTTTGTAGTTAGAAAGATGGGATTAGTAGATATGTGAATGCATGATCTGTAGTAAATGTTGGTTGTATCCAAATGTGTTATGAGATTTGGGGATTGTTTCATACACACAGACAAGGCGTACCAAGAAGAAGGAAGAGACAGGAAAGCAGATGCAACCAACTTTAAATTGGAAGACAGAGGAATTAAATAAATCTAATGAGAAGAAAGAGGCAAAAGAAAACAAGAAACATTCCAGACAAGCAAGGTAAACTTGACACAAGTTTCAGAACCTGAAAGAACCAAGGTTTGGTTCTTATTATGATGTAATTTCAAAAGTATCATTTTTGGTAGTTCATAGTGTTCTGTTTTGCCACCATTGTTTCAGCATTTGACTTCACATGCTTTGAGCACTTCACCCTGATAATGAACATTGTACATAAATGTTAAGTTTGAGGTTAAAGAGGCACAGTCTGTTTTGCTACAAAATCATTCAAATAAAATTTGGTTGTCAAAAGTGCATTATCATTGCATTTGGTTGTTACAACAAACTTATGATAATTATCCAGTTGAGACCAGGTTTGGGTGAAAAATATTTGATAAACTTTGGGTTTGGGGAATGGGGTGGCCTGGAGAGTTTGGGAACTTAAGTAAGAATTACAGCTGCCAGTGGTGCAGGGTCTATCAGGCACTGTAATTATATATAGCCTGTGGATGAGCATCCTGTGTTTGTAAATGTTACCAGGCCTGGGACATTAAAATCAAATAATCAGGCAGTAAAAGAAAGGTCATGATTCAAAATCCAGAATTAATATATTTTCACTTTTTTTCCTTTCTAAATGAAGTGAAAGAAAGACTAAAACACCTGCTTTTGAAGAAGACATGTCGGACAGTTCTTCAGAGAGTGAAGAGGAGGAAGAATCAACAGACAGAAGACAGGAACAGAATTCTGATTTGCCCTCAGAGTACTGGCAGATACAGAAACTAGTTAAATATCTCAAGGTTAGCCTTACAGTCAAACCGTTTCTACTCAGTGTTGAAGGGACTCAACTCAGTGATGTGACTGTGACTCAAGTCTAACTCCAGTCTAGATTTTTAAAACTCAATGTACAAAATCAGAGAGACTCTAGGTGTCTCATCTTAAGAGATCAGGTGACGAGGAATGATTCAAATGAAATACATTGGCACTGGATTTGACTCGAACCTTTACAAAGACTCAGAATGATGCAACTCAAGCTTAGGGAAGACTCAACATAACTAGACTCAACTAAACTTGTTAAAGACTCGACATGAATTGAGACTCAACATCAAGTGACTCAATAACAAACTTTTTTACTGTCGTCATGAAGGGAATCTTTACTTAACCAGTTTGCTTCAACTGAATATTTATGATAACAAGGGCTACTACATTAACTGATTTCACTATTATATCTAGTTGAAGTAATATGACTTTTTCTAAGATATTTGCAGGTGTGTCTAGGTTTCTTATCTGAACATGGAGGGAGAGGCGCATTGTCCTTTTCTTTTAAAAGAAAAAACTTTAAAGTAATGTTTACTTTTAAAAAGAAAAAACAAGTTTTGTGCTGTGGAAATACTGTCTTCTAGAAGCTAAAATATTTCATTTAAAGGGAGAAGAGAGATCTAATGTTGATCACATGTTTATTCAGTTCTTGGTGTTTGGAATTTCAACAAAGAAACGGTTACTTTGATTGTATATTTTAGGGAGGCAACCAAACAGCCACTGTTATTGCCTTATGTGCTATGAGAGATTTCAACTTAGCACAGGAGACATGCCAGCTTGCTATCCGAGATGTTGGTGGCTTAGAGGTCTTGATCAACTTACTGGAAACAGATGAAATCAAATGCAAGGTAATTCTCTTCTCTTATTCGTATAATATGTATTTTCATTTCCTAAGAAATAGATAGTTGTCTAATCATAGTTGTAAATATTTCGGTAGTTACTTTTGAGGTACTTGACATGTACTGTGGTGGTATGCTGTCATCACACAATTGAGCCTATAAGTTGGCCTTTCAGTCTCCTTACAAGGACATGTAGTTTTATCCAGGTGTCACATGACCAGATCGTACCATGGTTTTCTCTAACATCACACTAGAGGTTGTTCAAGCTAGCATTGCAAAACCTACAAATCTAAAACACTTGGATAACATACCGATTATGAAATAAGATTTTGTGGTTAGTGTAGGGAGTTTGTAGTGCACACCCCCTGTTGATGCCTTGCAATTTCTTTTTTACACCTGCTGTTCAGTCAGGTGTGGTTGAAGTGTTTTTTACCTGAGAGAGAAAATCCCCTCATGGGAGAGCTGACATATTAACAAATTATTTGCCTGACTGGCCACAAAATCTGCAGAAAGGCTAATGGGCTCAAATGCATTATGATTGTCTAATGTACCCTAGAGCAGGGTTGCTCTGCTTTTTTGGTTTCTCGAAAGGAAAAACTTAGGAGCTGCTCTTGCCAACCTTGCAAAAACTTGAGAGGGACTGGGGATTGCAAAGTTGGAAATGACTATGGTACCACACAGATTACACTGTACATGCCAGTTCTGATGAAAGAGTCAGCCTGCTCCATACATTGTTTCCTGTGATAAAAGCCAACAACCTAGTTGTACTAATACCTTCATAGCAGGTGTCAAATATACCTTTTTGGGTTGGATGTAGGCATTCTAGGAAGTGGGGCCAATGTTAAGTGCAGAGTAATAAATGTCTGCTGAGCAGGCTAATTGTGCTATCATGTTACAGGGCCATAGAAAGCTATAAAATGTGCAAAGTCAGAAATGACTGCCAAATGCATTGCCATTATCACAGCCAATTACTGTGTGGTGTTATTCATCGAGTGTAAAATGGTAGATATACTGTAAGTCGAAGAGGATGGCAGTATTAGTTTCCAGCCAGTTGCTCACCGACTGCTTTGATTTCATGTCTGCAGGCAGTTTTTGCGTAATATCGTCGTGTGTGCTCTGCTTTTTAGTGCAAACATACTTTCTGTCAAGTGAATCATGCTTCTATGTCAAGTTTTTTTTTTTGTCAAATGTCCTCCAGAATAGCTTGAAGGAGAACTTCTTGGTTTATTTGCATGAAGAACTGTCACGGGTGAAAAGGGTTGGCTCCATAGGAAACTTGTTGCAGTAGTTTTGTGAAGAAAATAAAGGAAACGACGCCCTCAATCAATATCCTTACCACCTCATGATGACCTACTTACTTGTATGCCTCAACATGTAAGCCAGAAACAAACCTATAAAAAATTGTCAAAAGAATAACACAGACTTTTCTATCATGTATTTATTTTGGTACTGGTACATTTAGGGAGTACACATAGGGTTTTGCAGTACTCATGCGTCCCCTTTTTCATGACAAGCACAGTCAGCATGATGTTCTGTAAAATGATTGTGAGATTGTTACTTCTTTTGTAATGAAAAGAAACCATAGATGAGATGAACTGCAAATTGACAATCAAGTCATTTATTTGCCCTAACGCAAGTTGATTGCATTTATTCCAGCTTCAAAGATTCATTTTATAATCCTTTTCAGATTGGAGCTCTAAGAATTCTGAAGGAGATATCTCACAATACTCAAATCCGCCGTGCTATTGCTGATCTTGGCGGCCTTCAAACGATGGTGGACATCTTGAAATCACCAAACAAAGATTTGAAATGTTTAGCCGCAGAGACCATTGCTCATGTTGCAAAATTTCGCAGGGCACGGAGAACTGTGAGACAACATCGAGGCATCAGGAAACTAGTGAGAACTTCATGAGACTTATTAAGTATTTAACACTGTGTTTGCTTGGGGCAAATCTTGTTTTGTTTTACAAATGGCACATTTGTCATGACACCAAAACAAAAAAAATAGGTTTAGCCTATTTGGCATTGTGCCAAAAAGGGGAAAACTTGCGCCATCCTACTAGAATTCAGTAGAAGATTTTGGCTAAATTCACCCTACAGATGCCTTTCCTGGGTGAGCCCAGGCTCACCCAGGAAAGTTAATCCCTTTTGTAAACAAGATCAGCTCTGTTGACCACACTCTTTATACTTTAGGGTTTAGGGTTTAAGCAAAGAGGTTCTACAAGGACCTACTTAGTTTAAGCCATGCCTTTGTTAAGAGTTGTTATTCAGTGCTGGAACTTATCATTCTTGGTCACACTACAATACAACAACAAACCCCTTTAACTTTATTGATCTCAAGATAGCTGTACTGGAAGGTCATTTATAGACTGTGGATTAGTGATGGTCAGCAAGCTTCATAGCTCTTAAAAAATGACAAGAACTATGTACAGTTATGCAGTAACCAAAATAAATCTGAGATTTCTAAATCAGCATGTGGCTGAATGTGTTGATTAAAGGGATGTACATTTATGTGCAGTACCACTTGCAGACTAATTTTTATAAAAGAAATCATACAAATCTATATGGATATTTCGATTCAATATCTTTTTTATCACATTGATATGCTGCTATACTGAGAAACTGTTCTGAAGGGTCACCAAATTTACCAAAACTTTCACTCAAATTAAAAATTACGATTTGCACTCTTTTAAGTGGATCCATATATAGTTGGTCAGTTGCTGATGTATAATGTATTCATCTAACATATTGTATTGTTCCTAAAACTTATTGTAGAAGACTTAAATTCCTCACCTCATTTGATCCCCCTACCCCTTACCTTCGTAGTTTGTCCAAAACTTGTTTTGTTGGTTTTCTGATGTTTGTTCATACTTTAGATTTCTGTGGTTTTCTTTATGATGCACAACCCTAATTTAATGAGATTAATACTAGCCATGACAGCTTGTGCTGTGTGACTTTACAAAAAAAAAAAATAGATGTCGAATTAATTAAGTCCCATTTTGACTTTAACTATCCAACAGTGTTTTTCTTTAACAGTTCTACTTTTAAAGTAAAAACAGTGACTATTGAGATTTGTTTTCTAGCCATGCCCCTAGTAAACCGTTGCATAAATGTGTTTTATGAAGTCCAGAATTAACTTTATTGAAAGTGTGGTACTGTTGGGTTATTTTAATCTCAGTCACAGCAGCATAGCAATAAACAATGTTTCTCTTTGGACCTGGCTCTTGGCAGTGTGATTCCCAGTACATTAATTTCAGTTTATTGACATCTGTGCCATTTACTTACAGGTTGCTCTCCTTGATTGTGCCCCACTGGGGTCCATCCCCATGACTCAAGATGTTGAGAAGGACATTGAGGTGGCCCGATGTGGAGCCTTGGCCCTTTGGAGTTGTAGTAAGAGTACAAAGAACAAGTTGGCCATTAGAAAAGCGGGAGGAATCCCTCTTTTGGCAAGACTTTTGAAATCGCATCATGAAGACATGTTGATACCAGTAGTGGGAACATTACAAGAATGTGCTTCTGAGGTATGTCCTACTGTAGTATTAGTCATTTCATTTTGCCCATCGGACTGCTTTCTACCCCAAAAGGATGTTGCAGGCTCCCCTCTCACATTGGGTTTACACATTGCTCAAGCAGTTTGGTGGACAACAATCATTTTTTGGTGGACCATGGGTTGTGAAACACTTACCTGTATGCACAGTACTGAAACTTCATAAAGCATTAAGATTGAATACCTTGGTACTATTAAGCTGTTACCAAATTATAAACAAAATCTCAGATTTGGGTTTACATAATAAAGAGACAGCTTCACTTTGTGTTTGTTTTACTCTCAGTGAACTGAACTCTACCTGGGGAATCCTCATACAGCACTGGGTTGTTCACTGTGTATTTGTCCCTCATTATTTCTGAATTTACTTACAATATTTTTATGTTTGAGGTTAAGCAAGCTGCCTTACATCTATCTCACTACAGCATAGCTACAGACTAGCCATCAGAACAGAAGGAATGATAGAAGACCTGGTGAAGAACCTCAACTCTGAGAACCAGGAACTGCAGATGCACTGTGCCAGTGCTATTTTCAAATGTGCACAAGAGAAAGAGACTAGAGACTTGGTACGGATGTATGGTGGCCTGGATCCAATGGTTGCTCTGCTGAATAGTTCAGAGAATAAGGAGTTGTTGGCAGCTGCCACTGGGGCTATTTGGAAGTGTGCGATGAGCCCTGAAAATGTGACCCGGTTCCAGGAATTGAAGGCCATTGAATTGTTAGTGGCCCTGTTAAATGACCAGCCAGAAGAAGTAAGATTGTTAGCAAAAAATGTGAATTGAAAAATGACCGTAACATGATCCCTTGTGTAGCCTAGGTGTGGGTGTCTTCAACAAGTCAGGTACTTGCAGCCTTAAGAGTTGTAAATGAACGTAGTCGCCGCTCCTTTAGTGGCATCATTGCAAATGATATCATGCGTTTCGTCACTTTGTGATGAAAAACTATGGCTTTTACCATTCAGTAGAATAGATACTGTCGTAGGCATATGTGATGCGATGGGGGGTTTTTTATTTTCAGGAAAATATATTCTATTTTGGGGCAAATATGACTTACATTTTGGGGCAAAAATCTGCAGCCCCACCCCATCCTTCAATACATATTCTCGTGGATGCTATCACTTTCGTACGCTTGTGGATGCTATCCATTTCAAGTAATTTTTGCTTTGTGTGTAAATGTTTTAGATGCTCTCTATAAAATCAGGGTTCTAGCCACGCCGACTGCCAGCTGTAGCCGGCACTGACTCTTGCTGACCGGCATTAAGAGCATATGGCCCGAATACCATCAGGTACAAAATTCAATGAACATATCACAGAAAATGTCTGAAAATTCATGGAAATATCTATTATTGCAATACAAAACAACCCACATTTTTATCCAGAGTCCCAAACCCTCACTTATATTGGGAGCAAATCCTCTCCCCTTAGACCCCTCCCCCAGGACGGTGTTCACACTGCACTGTTAAAGCTCTTCAGTCACCACACAGAATCCTCTAGCTAGAACCCTGTCTCTAATGCTAAGCAGTGCAAAAAGCTTTTTTATCAACAAAAGGGCATTTAACATGTGAAAATGCAAATCTATATTGTTAGTGAAAAAAGAAAGAAATTAGTCATTAATTTAATCACAGTAGAAAGTACTGTGGGATCTTGGTTCCAGTGGTAGTGGAATGTTTATGCAAATATAAATAAACTTGGACTCCTGACCTTCAACTAGAATTTAGCCTCGGCTGAAGCTGACTGTAGACCTTCAGTGTTCAACCTAGGGGACCTGTCACTTTAGTGGGACCTCTTGTTATTTTCCAAAGGATGTCATTCATACTACCATGATTTTAAATATTGGCTATATTTTATAATCACATGTCTTTCATTGTAAAATTTTGGAGGTAAAGATAAAAGTCACATCTGGAGCACCACTAAGGAGGTATTTGCATCTCAAGTAAATTGTAAGGGGTACTGCAAGGCTGTTGGTAGGCTTTGTTGATACTATGCTGCATCCTTATTCATCTATTTTACTTGATGTAAAGGTGTAGAACTTGAACCTTAATAATGTAGCTTGAAACTATCAAAAGCATTTCATTGCAACAATCTCTAGGATAAGTTGTGGTCAGGTCAGTTTCATACATTTATATTCATTGTGACAAATATTTTTCATTACATTGATTAACTGTTTATATGTTTCTTCTGTGCATTTTTGACAGGTACTTGTCAATGTTGTGGGTGCCCTAGGAGAGTGTGCTGCCCAGGAACCTACCAACAGAATGTCCATTAGAAAAGCGGGAGGTATACCACCTCTGGTAAACCTTCTTACTGGGACAAACCAGTCCCTACTGGTTAATGTTACCAAAGCTGTGGGGGCTTGTGCTACTGAGCCTGATAATATGGGGTAAGTAGAATGCTTCAGGTTTATTGAGCTTAAAAGATGTTTGTAAGGCCAGATATTTGTAATAAAGGAGCAAAGTTAGTATGTAACTTCTTATCTTGTCATACCAAAGACTTTACAAATGGAACCTACTGCCATTTTGCTTGGTGCTCAGCATAAGCAATGGAGTAGGGAAAACAAGCCAGTGAGCCACAACTTGCAAAAAGGCTGTGGCCGGCCCGACTTAAACCAATTGGTTAAAACCTGAGCTGTAAAACCTCATCTAACTAACTAACTTATCTCATCTAATATGACAAGTCAATAACCCCATTGTCATGGAAATTGGATCTTGGAAATGTGTAATTTGTGAACAAGTGGCTCCCTCCTTACCTAGCTGCTTGCTTGTTTAAAGTCTCCTGTACTTGCTTACCACAGAAGTTTATGCTGATTCATTTCTTCACAACTAAATACTTTACCACTGATAAAATCAGTTTGCTGGTTTATTGTGTTATACTCACTGTGCAGTGTCATGAAGGGAATATGTGCTGTTTACTAATAGGTGATTTTCATATTTGATTGACAGGATAATTGACCGATTGGACGGAGTTCGTCTTTTGTGGTCCCTTTTGAAGAACCAGAATCCTGAGGTCCAAGCAAGTGCAGCATGGGCAATATGTCCGTGTATCGAAAATGCAAAGGTCAGTTCTTGTGACAGTGTGACAGGAAGCCAAAACTACTCTTATTTCTTAGTGAACATTGGCAATTAGATCTCGAAATGGCTTGTTTGGTTTTGGTACTCATTCTTAGCAGTTGTATGTGGAAATGTGCATTCTTTGCAGAACTTGAAAGTCTATTTGTTGGTTTAATAGTGATTTAGCCAAAGTAATGTGTCTTCTAACATGCTTTTTTTTTTGTATTCCTATACCCTACTGACCCAGTCACTGGTGAAAATAAAAATGGAAAGCTGAAGTAATTGAAAAGTAGCTCCTATTCCTGGAAATCTTTAGTGGACCAGGATCTAGGTCACATTAACCAGGAGCTAACTTCTTGTATGTACTTGCTTTTACCTCACAGTCTGTGTGGTTTTTTGCTTCTCTTCAAACATTCCTGCAAATATCATTTCATACTAAGTGTTATTAATACTTATAACTTTTCAAAAATTTAACAGTTTCCTATGTACGACTCAGTTGCTAAAGCAATAGACTCGTTCATTGTTTACAAACAAAGACGTCACTGCGTGATGGTAAAAGAGTTTATAGGGCGCGCTTACACTGTCGTCACAATGCAAAGTAGATTCCAATATGTCTACTTTCTGTGTGCAATCGCACAATCGTTTACATGCGCAACACCTAACATACACGCATGTGTTCTTACACATGCTCTATGCAAACCAGTGCCAACCGGTGACGTAACCGTGAACAACCTAAAAAAGCTCCTGGCTGTAGGGCTTTATTGCAGAACAAGTAGCTATAAGGGAAGGACCAGGAGATTAGTGGCTTCCAGTTCTTGTATGTTTCCACCCTTGACCATACTGTTACAAACTTGTATGTTTCTTAGCATGATATGCACTAACTTGCATTACAGTGTTGTTATACCTGAATGCCTTTTTGTATGTATTGGTACTGCAGGATGCAGGTGAAATGGTGAGGTCCTTCGTTGGTGGCCTAGAATTGATCGTCAGTCTACTTAAATCTGAAGATAAAGAAGTCTTGTCCAGTGTTTGTGCAGCTATTGCAAAGATCGCTAAAGATGAAGAAAACCTGGCTGTCATAACAGATCATGGTGTTGTACCTATGCTGGCAAAGCTTGCCACCACTGTAAGTTGACCAAAATGCACTTTAAAAAAAGCTGTCATTTAGAGTAAATCTGCTACTGGTGCTAAGTAATGAGTATCTGTAAGGATGCAAGCATGTGTAACAAAATTTTGATTATAATGATAACCATTCAAGCCTTTGAAGGAGTTATTTTTTTGAGAGGACAACTCGCTGTAGACAGTAACAAAAAGAACAAACTCCCCTGGACAACTCCCCTAGGCCAATTCCCACAGGCCAATTCCCACAGGACATTCCCCCACCCCCAGCACAATTACCACATAAGCCCCAGACAAATTCCACTTGTGTCAATTGACCCCCAGACAACTTTTCCTATCAGGAAGTTTGGAATTGTCCTCTTTGGGAATTGTCTGGGAGTTACTGCTTGAGTGGGAATTGTCCTTGTGAGAATTATCTGGAAAATTGCCTGGACCTTAAAGGTCAGGGACCCATTATTTCACCACCCTATACAAACATGAAAGTGGGAGAAACATGTAAGGGCTGATGGATGGCTTCCAATTCAAGGCTTACCTCAGATTTGATTTTTAGATGCTTTAAGTGTAGATTCCTCTTGTTGGAAACTCACATTTGTCACATTATTACTATCTGGCTAAGGATCAGTGGTCCCTGGACCTCAAAATTGACAAGCCTTGTTGTATTATTGAATGCTTCTGCCTGTGCCCACTCAACCTATAATTTATATGCGGGTCTGTTTTTGCTGCTTTTGAGTGGGTTGTTCTTCGTCAAGGTTTTACTTTATTTACCCTTAGACGGATGACAAACTGAGGAGACACCTAGCAGACGCCATCGCTCGTTGCTGTATGTGGGGTAACAATCGGGTTGCATTTGGTAACCATGGCGCTGTGGCACCATTGGTAAAATATCTCAAGTCACCAGATCGTGATGTACATAGGGCTACAGCTGAAGCATTGTTTCAGTTGTCCCGGGACCCAAACAACTGCATCACCATGCATGAGAGTGGTGTTGTAGCGGTAAGATTTGCTACATTCTTGCAATTTTGTTTATCATCAAGAAGTAATATGTCACAAAAATTTTTAAGTATATTTCTGTTTCCCTTAAAATATCAGCCCCACTGAGGTGTGTTTTCCTTCAATCTTGTCACACTAAGAAGTCTGTTTATGCATTACTTCATAGTGTTAGAACACTCCATTCTGAGTATGATTGTTTTGTTTTTCTGTGTTACATTGTCCAGAGATAATGGATATGCATAAACACTTGGGCTACATATGAACCTAATGGGAAAGTGGGGAAGGGGGAGGGGGAGGGGTTTGTGGAAAAAAATTTATGGGGTAAGAAGCAATCCTTTCTGTGGACCAAAAAAGTTCAGTAATACTAATGTATAGAAAGTTTAATAGCAAAATATCTCTGGGAGGATACCATATACTCTCACAAGGGGAAAAATTGTTACACATTGAAAAATGACAAACACTTTTTAAATGGGCTTAATTTACATTTTTTTCCCTTTAACCTAATAATGGTATTTTCTTCACAGCCTTTGGTGGAGATGGTGGGATCAAATGACCCCGGCCTTCAAGAAGCTGCAGCAGGATGTATTGGAAATATTAGACGATTGGCTCTAGCCAATGAGAAGGCTCGCAGCAAATAGAAATTAGTCTGTGTCACAGTGCTCTGATCACAATACTATTGTACATTATGTGGACTACTACTTCCAAATGACTTGTGAAACATTGCCTTAAATTGTGCTTTCATTCAAAAGGATTGATATTTAAAATAAAATCTATTTTGAGAAATAGGATGATACACATCTTCAACACCTTGAACACTGGTTTGGCCTTGCATTGTTTGTTTTTATTGCCGTCACTGCATGATTACAGAAGCGAATTAATCTAATAAGATTTGACAGCATTCATTCATGAAGCAATTGTTCACTCTGTGTAAAAATATGGCATACATTTTTGTGATAGATTTATAGTGCTTGGGATGAGTTGTAAAATACAAGTGGACTACATTCATGTTGTGGAATATCTGTAAATATTGTAGGAATAAGCTCCATAGAGACATCTTTCATCTTTGTATGCTTACATGAAATGCATTTAAAGTGTGACTTCTCTCAGGCTTGCTGGTGTTGTCATCATCAGGGTGATTTCCATTCCCTGTGTAGAATACTCTTTTATTTTTTTAGAGCATAACTGGCTCTGAGAGGAACATTCAATAGTGTAATATAGACTGACAGTTTGTACTATAATATCTTTCCTTAAAAAAGAAAAATTCAAGTTTAGGGAAGAAAAACTGAGGATTCCACAGTTACTCCATTTTGATGTACTAAGTTTCCATTCTATTCTTAAGTGCTTCTGTGCTGCTTGACTATAGTACCCAAATGATGCATCAGACTCTCTCTTTTTCAAAGTTTGGCATTTCTCACCTGTACCTCCACTTCAAGCAGTTATAATACATATATATATATATACATATATATATATATATATATATATATATATATATATATATATATATATATATAGTCTGTTT
>WURT03324276.1:10039-24442 GCA_009936505.3 Holothuria glaberrima | reverse complement strand
CCCAGCCGACGAAGTCGGTTGCGCGCCGGACTGAAGCACCTTCGGGTGGACCAGTTAACAAGCCGACTTTGCTTTTTTTGCTGATCCGCAGTTACATTTCTTTTTGTTTGTGCTGCTGGTGTCATTGTCAGCATTCCATTTGATTGACTTCTTTTTATTGTTCCCCTGGATAATGGTTTTGATATTAGACATACAACTACAAGATATTTTTATTGTGCTTCTGTTGCATATTTTGTAGCGCGGGTTCTTTGGGGAAGCATTTGTCGAGTAACTGTAAAAACTTTTGACCAATGTTTGTTTTCAAATTTCTATCATAGGGTTGGTTATACCGTGTTATGTTTCGCTGTCCGCTCTCTTAGCTTTTTGTCTGGTTTGCTCATACTTAAGGTCAATATGGTAGCTGCTGCTATGCAGTGCCTTCTGGTATAGTGGTATGGCTTTGTTGAATTCGTTCTCTGATGAGGATATTTCCGATAAGCGGCGGTTGATACCCTTTGGTACGTTTTTGAGAACTGGGGGGGGGGGCGGGGTGGATTTTGCGTTTACGTAAACGGGGTTGTTATTGGATTTCATGTAGGGTCTGTAGCTGGAAGTGGGAAGGTCCAATGTGACGTCAAGGTAGTTTACCGGTTTTTTGTTGGTTTAAGCTGTTATTTTAAGGTCGTTTTCCCTAAATGTCTCACAGATATCCCTTCTCGGTGGGCAGTTAAAGGTACCGAGCCCGTCGTCTCTGTAAAGTCCAAGACTGTTTCCGTATTAAGGTTTTAGTAAGGATAGCATATAGCAGACCACTAGCTCGCACACCCCGCCCGTCAAGGCTACCCATAGTAATGTCAAACAGACTGTTTAGTGCGTTCAGTGGAGGAGAAGTTGTGGGAGGAATGTACAGTGAAACAAATTAAGTGGTGCCATTTCAATGACGATATCTGGGGACTTTGGCCTTATGGCAAAGATTCATTTATCTCTTTCATTATTATAATTATTATTTTTATTATTATCATCGTCATCGTTCTTGTTGTTGTTGTTGTTTTGTCGTCGTCGAGGGTGACTCATTTAGCCGGAGCTTATCTTACATGAGGCCCTCATAAAACAATAAAATACGTAAATATAAAACTATAATGCAAAAATAAAGCATATAACTAGTCAAAACAACTTTAAACTAGTCAAAACAACTTTAAACATAAAAAAAAATAAGAAATGGTTTCATGCACTGCAGTTTCTAAGCAATTTATATCCCAATGAATTGGAATTCACTTTTGATTTTAAAACAATTACTTTTCTTGACATTTGTATCAAGCGTACAGGACAGGGTTATCTGGATACTGATCTGCTTGTAAAACCTTCTTTTAAAAACTTGTATCTACATAACGATTCCTATCATAGAAGATATACCTTAGATAATATAGCCTATGGGCAGTTGTTCACAGGAAGAGGATCTTCAAAGGAATTTTGGAATTCTTGAACACAACCTAAGTGAACGTAGTTATCCTAGTTCTTAAGTCCGTAAAAAAAAGGTAAATCCAACAAAGTTTTGCGAAGTAGTCTCCTTTCTTCTAGTAAAAAAAAAACAGAAACGAGTTCTGGCTCCACTAGTGACTACTCGTAATCCCCGCCTTCCGCCTCTTTCTCACATATTATCTAAACATTTTTCCATTTTACAAATGTCTAGAACATTTAATGATAATTTTAAATCTCCGCGGCCGTGGTTTACAGACAGCCTCCTAATTTTAAATCTCTCTTGGTAAGGGGCAAAGTATTTAAGAACAACGGGGAGGGAGGGGGTGCTACAAAACACATTCTAAACTTGTGTAACTTGTAATGTTTTAAAACAGACTAATTGTATTAAAAGCTTTACTGCAGGTGAGAAGTTTAGAATTAATGATGATATAACTTGTAACACTATCGGGGTTGTTTACTTAATTAACTGTATAGACTGTAACAAACAATACGTAGGAGAGACAGGTTAGGCATACCAGGTAGCTCCCTGGGTATACGAAGTAGGTACCGAGGCTACGGGCAGGAATTTCGTAAACACAATACATCTTTAGGAAAGCACTTTGAAAACTGTAGGGATTTTGAGCTTATTGGGTTGGAAAAAGTCAGTAACAATTGTTAGAGGATTCGGGAAGAAGTTGAACTTAAAGGCATTTCCCAGTAGTCAGGTGTCTTAGCAATTTTAACGTTACCAGCCGGACAAAAGTACCATATTTGACATGGAGTTTCTTTTCGACCGACCTATTGATTTTTTTCCGCGGAACCCACGTGATCGGCTCCAATTTTCCAAGATGGCGACCAAAATCCAAAATTGCCGTCAGAAAAATAGGAAATTTCACATATCTGCCTGTAAAAATGGGAGATGAACAAATGATCGGGTCAATTCAGGTGTTTCTGGGGTCACTGAAACAGAAGCTGGTCATGGCTTGTTGCTCGGGTAACCCCCTCAAGATGGCGGTGTGCATTATACTTCTGTTGGACATAAGTTCCGCCCCCTAGAAAGTGTCTAGTTGCCTTTGATTTCATTTACACATTTGGCCCCTGAAAACTTTTTCGCCCCCCCCTCCTGGAAGCCATTCCCCCCTTCAGAACCTTATCTGGCTACGGGCGTACCCCTTTTCCCAACTTTCATCCCCACATGGGCTTACAGGAAATTTTTCACAAGACTGAGGTGTTTTCGCCCAAGAAAAAACCTGACTACCTGAAAAATTTGTCGATATTGCTCCAAAACTATCCGAGAAGCGAGGTTTTACCGAAATCCGGGGACTGCAGCCCCCCCTCCCCCTCCCCCACCGACTCGGCAGTAGGCCTTCTACACCGCCTCTCATTTACCCAGTTTCAAACTACCGACCGACCCGACTATAAACCAATTGGTTAGAAACTGAGCCGTAAAACCTCATCTAACTATCTCACTGAAACAAAGAGCATTGAGTGTGACATATTAATGAATGATCCTCTCATACAGTTGCTCCACACGTCCGCCAACAGTCTGCCACATAGAAATTTGATGGTCTCCTCCGATGGTTGAATACGAGGCGACTAAATTCAATATATGAATGGGATTTCTGGCACAGACAAACGTCAAAAACTCATACTGTGAATCATATTCGCTATCTCAGGGAGACTGGGCGCTACTACGCTTAAAGGTGTTCAGAGAAACTATATGGGCAGAAATACAAACATTTCATTGCACATTTGCCGATCTGTCGGCATGAGCTATGAAGCCGTCGAGTTTGGACTGTTGTGTCTTTCAATGATTTGCAGCGAGTTAAAACGATTTTCCTCCCTCAAGATTTCACCAGTGGTGGTGGGGGCTGAAAGTGGAGGGCTTACACCGGTAGTCAACTGATACCAATTAGACCAGCCTTCACAATTTGATCTCTCCCCTTCAATTTTAGTCACATTCCCAAACTGTCTTTAGCACCTTTATTGTACAAACAAACAGTTTAAAGGGGCTCATTGGGTTGACATCGATTATTTTGTGACGAGTTTGAAGGAAATCATTGCATGACAATGCTTCTAATTAGCCTCACTACTCATGTTTCACTTCCTACAGTTACTGAAAATGTGGGAAATTGTATTGTTTTTATGGAAATCGATTGCATATGATTACTACAT
Source organism: Holothuria glaberrima (assembly GCA_009936505.3). NCBI lineage: Eukaryota > Metazoa > Echinodermata > Holothuroidea > Aspidochirotida > Holothuriidae > Holothuria > Holothuria glaberrima. The sequence continues at coordinate 20,830 of WURT03324276.1, read as the reverse complement.
AATGGTAAAACGTGTCTGGTCACAAAGTTGTAATAAATGATTTTAATCATTAATTACCCTATATTTGACATTTCAGTTGTGTATCAGATGTGCAGAATCTCTTAGTTTGACCATTTACCATCAAGATGTGAGTAAATCTCAACAGCTGTGAAAAAAAATCATGAATTTTGCGAACCAACTCAATAAGCCCCTTTAACATATATTCTGCTGAGGACACTATGTTGTGTAATTATAGTGCAGCATCCTCTTGAAATGTGGGCATCTCACATTTTAAGGTCTGCATGAGTAAGTGGTCCAGTTAGAATGGTTTACATTTGAAAACAAGTTTACTTTTCACATAGTTGTCAATCAAATTGTAGTCACCAATTAATCAAACAGTATGTCCACTCTGGGTAGTCATTGATGACTTGTACTGGTATACTGTCATCCTGATAAAGCTCACACACAGTTGTGTGTCAGTATGACTGAACAATTTAAAATCAGTGCAGGCTAAGTCTCTGTCAAGGAGGTGTACCAGACATGTGTTTTTGTTTAAATTGGAGGAGGGGCTAAAAGTAGGCTACTGTAAACTTAGTAGAGAGAACCTATACTGTCTGGCATGAGACCACAGAGCCTGATTTATTATATTTCATGGTTCCAGAGGTACATGAATCAAAATTTCCAGTACAACAAATACAGTACTTTGAACATGGAATTTTCTCTACCTTCATCCTTCAAACACTCAGCCATGTCCTTGAATTGCAATCAAAATACTAACAGAACATTTTAACTATCTATATTTAAAAGAGAAGAGTGAATCATGGCCGATCACTAATGGTATCAACCCTAGCAGGACAAGGTTGCCTGGGAGGATGTACCCCAACCTTCCTCTTATATATTTCCTGACACTTGAGAACTCTCACACCACCTAGTAGAAATGACAGATCTATATGTCCTGCAGCACTCTCTTCTTAAGTGTTGTCTCATTGGTTTAGTATGAAAACTGGAACTTATTTTGCTGTCCAACCCAGATTCCTTTAATAGAAAGATGTATGTTATCAGCACTGCAATGTTGGTGTAGTACTGATTCATTTATGCTAATGTGGTACATGTGCACCAATGATAGTGTGGGACTAGTAGGTATACTATTGTTGGTCTGGTACCAGTACACCAATGTTGGTCTGGGACCAGTACACCAATGTTGGTCTGGAACTAGTACACCAATGTTAGTCTGGGACCAGTACCCCAATGTTAGTTCCCTAGAAGGGAAAACTTCCAGCTTAATGAATGCAAACAAAATATGGCATAAAGATTACCAGTTCTTTTCACATAATTTATTGTTCAACAAGCAGTGTTTTTATTGTTATTAGTATAGAAGTATAACTTAAAATGAATTGATACCACATACATAATTAAATGAATGGTATCTATGTGATGTGCATTACTTAGCTTGTGTAAATCACACATCATACTTCATTATTAAATTTAAATGCCGGTATCCATGTACTGAACATTACATAGCTAGTAAAAAAAGCAATTCGTATGCTTGATTTCACATGATACTTTTTAAATGCATGGTATACTTTCAAATGTACACATACATGGGGTTATGGTAAAGAGTATAGGTATGGCATATGGGTAGGGGGTAGGGGATATGGATAAGGTAGGACTTCTATATTCAGCTGCAACAATCTTCTCCATTAATCCGTTAGTACTACTGTACTTTATCCACAATCAGCACTCCAATGACTATAAGGACACAGACTTTTTGAACCCCTATACAGTACCGGCAAGACCCCTGTAATGGTCACAGCTGATATCCACACAAGGGCTACTAAAACACCTATGTAAAGAACTGCTAGTAACTCTAAAAGGCACCAGTAGTCACCCTATGAGGGGGCCAGCAGTGACCCCATTAGTGATGAAGTAGCACAGTGCCAGCAGTGACCCCATTAGTGATGAACTAGCACAGTGCCAAGGGGTTACCATATAAGGTGCAGGTCGCACCCCTATATGTGACAGCCAGACATGACCCCATGGGGCCTAATGTGGTAGCCCCATTAATGGCTTGGGATAGCATTTATGTTCTTGTCCCTGGCTTCTGATAACATCATCAGATATATTGGTAATTATGTACATTCTGGATCCACTCATGATTGAACAAAAATATATTTCTATGGCAACCGTAGAGTAAACCAAAGCATTTCCAGGTGAAAATTAACAGAATGGTACTTTACTTCATACTGGATAATCTACCCCAATATACAATAACTACAACCTAAATAGTTTGTTCCAGTGAAGTGACATCATAGTGTATACCCTCAGTTGTACAGTAACATCCATAAATACACAGTATTACATATATATTCAAATAATCATATCAAAAGCCAAAAAGACCCTGTCTAGACATGATACTGTTTCATATAACGGTATAATATGTGGAAAAATGTGGAAAAACAACAAAAAAAAATCAAAGTTGATCCCAATATTTGCCAACCATTGTATAACATACGAGGCAAAACTACTCTCACAATACCATAATCAGACAAGCTTTAATAATCATCAAGTATTGAGACTCATTAACCTGTAGTTACAATGTATACAAATCTGTAAGTTACATTATTGTATCCAGACCAGTAAGTTACATTGTATCAATACCTGTAAGTAACAATGCATCAATACCTGTGAGTTTCATTATATCCAGGTCTGTAAGTTACATTGTATCCACACCTGTAAGTTACACTATATCCAGACTATACATTACACTGTATCCATACCAGTAAGTTGCACTGTTTCCATAAAGCAAGTAATATTTTATCCATACCTGTAAGTTACATCGCATACATACAGCAAGTTACATTGTATCCATACCTGTTACTTACATTGTGTATCCATGTAACTATAACTTTCATTGTACCCATACCTGTAAGTTACATTTTATCCAAACATACTAATTACATTGTATCAAGACCTGTAAGTTACAATGTAACCACACCTGTAAGTTACACTGTATTCAGACCATTATTGAATTGCAATGTCTACAGTATGTACATTAATTACAGATCATTTACAGCCCTGAAAAATTCAAGAGCCACTTCTAACAAAAGCTTGACCAGTTAATTCGATGACATACTCATTGAAAGTCCTTTAGTTATTACACTAATGTTTGAAACTGATTCTTTAAGCTTATGAAAATGAGTCACTTGTTATTGTCAGAATAACATACTTGCTACTAACCTGGTTTGTTTAAATACAGCGAGGTAAATAAATGGCAGCACTGAAGAATTTGATGAAATATTCAAGCCATGCTTCAATTAGGTGAGAAGATGTCAATGAGCATGAGTGAAATATGTCATCACAGTACACACTCTTACAACTCTCAAAGTGACACTAACAAGTCTGATCTCATTGTATGTAGTTTGAGGAGTAGGAAAGTTGCCATGACAACCATTTTGGAACAATGAGCCAAGGTAACAGTGAAATGAAGGCCAACAATTGACAAGCTACTAAACTTGCGAGAAGAAAAAAAAAAAAGATTCACGTACAATAGAAATGCACAACAATTAGCTGATTGCCAAAAAGCATCCACAAAACACAATACAACTTTATTTTGCCCACTGACGATTAAGTAGCAAAATTCTCACATTGAATGCTAGAGGTTGTAGCATGCAGTCGAAAAGAAGTTATCACCAAAAGAAGGAAGAAAAACCATATTTTAGTGCCATATAACATGATATCAACACAGGATGGGTATAACAGAGCTGCAGTACCATTGCACACAAATAAGTTCATGTTAAGAGCAATATATTATACGTCATCTACCATTCTACTGTATGCATCACTTTGTCTATGATTGGACAATACAAATTATTAACATCTTCCACCTATAACTATGAAACTGCATACATATATAGCAATGCATCATGGGTACTTCACCTGTGGTTCATATGGATATTCTCTGTACTTAATAATATACACGATGTGTTATGCAGCTCAATACGCAGCACCTTTTTTTTTTTCTACTGTATTACACTTCTCCCTTATGCAGCATTAATTTGCACAACAATCAAATCTGTATTGAAATCATCTAAATGCAACAAACACGGCATAGGAAATGCAATTTGCTGCAATCAGGGGAAATATTTTGGTAAAACTTTACTAGCTCCACTTTGATGGTGGTACACAGTGGGACCAGGAAAATATGAAATGGTATACTGGGAAAGATATGTTGGGAATCTCTCAAACAACTGGTCTATGTTCATGCAGTACATATACAACGAAACTGTACACGATTGTCAATCTATTTAAATAGTTATATGTAGTAATGCCTTGGATCAATGACGCTAATAGAACATCTTTCTCAGGTCTGGTGCTCAATGTATGGTTACTGCAGGTATTCTGAAACTAAACAGAGCCATGATGTAAACTGTACTCACTTTACTTACATACTGCATACTGTAACTGTGTCATAATGAGAGAGCACACAGCACCATGTGTAACTGTACTCACTTTAATTACACACTGCATACTGCAACTGTGTTGTCATGAAACTGTACTCAGTATCATGTACAGTACTGGAATCACTTTAATAAAATATTGCAAAGTGTTACTATGTCTTCGTGGAACAATACACAGCACCATTTGCAACTGTACTCACTAAACAAAATCATTGATGTTTACTGCATAATGGTACATTTTAATAATACTACGTTGTAAATAACTGAATATTCATAAATATTCATCCCAATATACATATTTGCATAAGTCGCATCCTCAACATACACTTCCATGCCACAATTCATCTTTCAATTTGCAGGTATAGGACATGGCATTAGGACCTACATACACATCTACTTACCTTTAGCTTTATTTAAAGGGCAAATCTACTCATCCCAGATGGTTCCAATTTTCCCAACTATGTTACTTCTAGCCCTCCTAAAATCATCTCAGCTCCTCCTTTAGCAGACCTAAACCCCTTCTTTATTGCATAAGGCCATATTTTGGCATACAAGGCCCTAGTGTGTAATCAGAAAACTACTGCATCTCTGCACCTTGTAAAATGTGCGCTACTAGGCATCATGAATTTTCCGATTTTGAAGTCAGTCAAGCAGTCACAAATTCTGTTTCCCAAATCCAAAAATGTACTTTGGTGATACGTGTCTGTTTTTTAAGACTGCATATAAAGGACCACGGAAATCATTAATCTGCATGCTTTAACCAAAGCTTCCACCTATAAAGTAAGAAAACTGATAGCAATGAAATACCTGGCAATTTAAAAAAAAAATCTAACTACAACCAGCCCATTAAGAAATGATATAAAATGTAGGGAATACAAATATAACAAAATGTAAGCCACAAAACCACAACTATTACACAATTCAAGCCATGATGTGAGGAGGCCAGAGCTCGATATACCCATCCATAAATTGTGCTACTTGCACTCACATTCAAACCTTTAATTGGCAGATTGTACAGATAAACACAAGATCTACCAGATTACATCTACAACCTTGTTATCACTGTCTAAAAAATTACTTAAAAGACAAAACACTTTGCAACTTCTTCAAGATTTCATAATTAAACTGATAAAATTCCAATTTATAAAGCTCTTCAGGTAGTGGTATTTAGAGTTGTTCTTCAATTGCCCAGGACTTTTTTAATGTGCTGATTTCTTTCTTCCCTCAAACATATACTACTAAGTTTTCCTACATATAATAACCATATTTGCATATCATTAGCATTTATGTTAAAATAAGCACCTTCCTGAGATTTAAACCAGGATAAAACAATACGACCTTACAGCTTCTCTCAAACTAGAGAGACCAAAATTTTAAATAGATTCCAACTCTATAATAACATAAAACATTACTGCATTTAATGCCCTCTTTAAAGAACCATAAATTAGCAACTAAAATTTCAGTAGAGTAATTTATAGCACACCTGAACTCTAGAAGTAAGGTATTATGGGAAGAGCAGAGCAAGGTATTCTGGGAAGAGAAAGCCATAGGCCCAGAAAGTATGCAATAAAGCCAACATAAACCAGGGGATTCTCAAGGAAGGAGGTCCAACACTCATATCAGTCAGACAATATGTTCTTGAAAATAATTTCATCCCTTTTAAGGTAACAAAATTTGAATGACAGGTCCCTTTTTCCAGTTGTTTAGCTTTTCCTGACTGACATCTCTTAATGATGGTCTACTCCTGTCAAACCCACGTAGTTAGATGAGGTTTTACCACCTAGTTTCTAATCAATTGGTTTTAAGTCGAGGCGGCCACAGCCTTTTATCCAGTTGTGCCTCACTGGCTTACTGGCTTGTTTTCCCTACTCCATTGCTTATGCTGAGCACCAAGCACAATGGCAGTAGGTTTCATTTTTAAAGTCTTCGATGTGACCCGGCCAGGATTCGAACCCTAGACCTTCCAGCTGCGAGTTGGATGCTCTAACCACTTGGCCATGCAGTCATCAAAACCATGTAATCTAGAAACAAAGGTCAATGTTAACACAAGACTTTGAAGTGCTGCCTCAACCTTTTCCTTGAGGACTAGCAATGTTATGCCAATTGCTAAAATCCTTGTGATGAGTTTTTGAGATATAACAGACGAAACAAACCATTGTCTTCAGTACCAACTACTAAATCTCTTTCCCTTTCACATCTTAGAGAGGTTTCAAGAGCAAGACAAAAGGCAGCTTAAAGGCAGTACGTTGAGGCCCCAAAATTTGCTTTGAAAAATCAGCAAACTCTTGCAAATCTCCTCTTATTGCATTACAAGCATCTCCAAAGATGTTTTGAACATAACTATTACAAACAATAGGTAAAGCAAGGAGAAATTCTCCTTGAATTTCACAATTCACTGACAAAAACCAGAGTGATGGGGAATACTAACTCTGATTGGGGTGACTGCATTTTCCCTTTAATGTCTGCACTATGATACCAACTCTCAAAGGACATATTAGATCTCCTTCCCTGACAACTCCCAAATAAAACTATGTACTCTACATGGTTTATATTAAAGTCTGATTGAATCAACAACTGGTCCAATTTGTATGGGCATAATCTACAAATTAGAGTTTTCACTTGAAATAAATACTTTTTTTAAATCTGAATACAGATTTGAAAGTCAGATTGAGTCAGATCTGTAATGTTGACAAGAAATAAAATGTTTAAATTTTTTCAGAATATTTAAAGGACTATAGAATATTAATTATACCAGGAGTTGCTACCATGATTACACTAAGTTCACTGTATACATAAACAATACACATAAATAACCCTACAACATATGCTACAATTTCCTTTAATTAATGTTAGTGTTTCATTTCCTTGTACTATAGTGAAACCCATTGTACCTATGTTACATATGTCTGACCATGGTATGAAAATGATTTTTTCTTCCTTTAAAAGAGGAAATGCTCCTTATGAAGTTGGAGAATCTATTCTACCTGGGATTGCAGAAAGTAGCCTTTTTGTTGCAGCAGAATCTACTATACCATATATACTGTAGCAGAAATACTTCTCAGGATAGTAGAATGTAACCAGGACACAGCACAAGCCTTCTTGATGTAGCAGAATCTACTATACCAGGTACAGCAGAAATAGAACTACTCGATCTCGAGCTATAGTCAGCTAGCATCAAGCAAGCCCCATTGGGGCCCAACTGGGTTGTACTTGGGAAGCTTGGGCTTAATTGGGCTTGGGTTGAGGTTGGTATTTACCTCAGGTCCCAGCTGGGGCCCAATTGGGCTTATGAGAGAGATGAGTTAGTTAGATGAGGTTTTACGGCCCAGTTTCTAACCAATTGGTTTAAGTCAAGCCGGCCACACTTTTTTCCAGTTGTGGCTCACTGGCTTATTTTCCCTACTCCACTGCTTAGGCTGAGCACCAAGCACGATGGCAGTAGGTTCCATTTTTAAAGTCTTCCGTAGATGAGAGACATGTTGTAAGCTCAATTGGTCCAAGTTGGGACCCAGTTGGGATTAAGTGAGCTAAGTTAGCCCAATTGCAGCCTGATGAAAACCACAGGACAAAACTGATTGAAACCCAATATGGTGTGTTGGCTGGACCAGGGTAGCACAATGTAACCTCATTGTATCACTGTAGCACAAGTTAAGCTTCCTGAAATATAGTCTCATTTCTTAAAGAAGTACAAACTTCTCTTTGTGGCTAAGCAATAACTAATCCTTTCTCAAAAGAAGTTGAAACCAACTGTCTGGTTAGCAAGGAATTTGTCTAGATCACAGTGTAACTACTGTACTCAATTCAACTACTTGACAGCTCTACAATAGAACCATACCCTACTGCATAACAATAGTTCAGGAGCATTTAGGCAAAAAACTCCTGGCCTAAAAGGTGTTAAACAGGAAAATAAGATGTTTTCCTGTTATAATGTAACAATACCTTTACTGTAATTCCTTTAAAACTCCCAAGAATGGCATGCCATGCTTCCAGGAAGAATACACGATAAGCTCCCAGAAATACACACAGTGGAGGCTTTTGTAGGTAGAGGAAATATGTAAGAGAGAGTGGTAGTCTATTGGTTAAGGTGTTAGACTTGTGATCTCAGGATTGCAAGTATGATTCCTGCCATTATGTTGTGTTCTTGGGCAAGATGCTTTATCTCAATTGCCTCACTCCACTCAGAGGTTAGATGGGTACCTGTGAGGTAAATCGGGCATGCCATTAGAGCTGCTGGCACACTGTATGGCCTGCCTCTGAGAGGATTTATTGTTGAACAGCCCTGGGTAATATTGTACTGGGCCTTTGATTAGGATTGCCTAGATAATGGCACACAAAAATGCAAATATTATTAACACAGATAAGATCTAAAAAGTGTGACACGTATGAATTTATAGTAACAAAATAATACTGAAGTTATACAATTGATGCAAACTTATCGTACACAATGTAACATTACCAACCTTATTGTAACAATTCCTTAAATTCACAAATTGACCTATGGTATATAGGCCTACATCAAAGTACCTGATATCCTATATTTGGCTTAGATCACTTATGTTTGCTAAAACATATCAATGTCAGCTTCCGGCTTCTTTTGCCTGGACGACCGAGGGCAAAAACCAAACATTACCCCTGAATGGATTCCTTTCTGTATGACTTAACATGGTCAGTCTCTCAGCCATAAGACCCAGAGTTATAGCTAGCAAAATGTGAGTGGTGGTTATATTTTCTGAAGTAGTGGTTGTTTAAATTGCGTGGCCTGGGGGAAGGGTATAAGGGGAAAATTTTTGCTTACGTTTTAGTGCTTAGATGCAAAATGGTGCCTATATTCATCAATATTGTAAGACCTGTAGGTTCCTGTAAATTCCTCATATTAAATATTATAGTTCCCCATCATCAATGACACTTTCACAATTTTACAGCTTGGACCAGAGTGCTGGTCGCGCAGGTGCACAATTGGTGGTCGGTAGTATGTATTTTTTTTTTCTGCAGTGGTGGTCGGCAAGTGTGAGTGCCGGCTACTTTTGAAGACATTGCAGTTGCACTGTACAGAAGAATTGCTTATCCTTGTAACAGAACCAGTCACATATACAGATATCATAACAGTAGGTTATATATCATTCATGATACTTAAAATTTTAATTTGGACCACATTTCCTGTAAAATTATATTTACTACTTTTATCTCCTTTTTGCAACATTTTAATGTGTTTTAAACATACAAATTTAATTAGGCCTTTGTGATAAGTCTCTGCATACTGTATGTCTGTTACAGTGGAACATTGCCAAGTTAGACTAAAGACCACAGCCACCTTACTGAATAAATTCTCTTATCAGATAACTTTAAGCCTATAGCTTTAAATCTTAATGTGGAATCAAGAGCTTGCTTTGTTTAAATACCTTATCTGTAACACAAACAATCACAATACGTTTGTAAGTAACAACCTTGACAATTGTTTTACCACAAAACAATTACTGCTGTCAGTACTAAGATGACAAAAGAGAAGGCCGAAATCGAAGCCAGAATAGTAGTTCTAATTTATTCATCATCACATCCTAACACCTATACATAATGACATGACGCAATCTTGCTTGCAATAGTGCTTATGAACTTTGCACTTTTATTGTTTTTCTTTTAGATTCATTTAACTGGTCCGATAACCTTTCTAACTAAAGATAACATCCTTTCAAAGATACTTGTGCTACTGATTCAATTCTTTTATGTCCAAAGAGTTATTCAAAGGGTGAGAATGCCCAAAGTTGCATAAAGGTTAACACCTTTCAATGAACTTTATACACACAATTTAAATATTTTGCACATTGTCAAGCAGAACAAAATTCAATTACAATACAGTCTGCTAAAATATGTACCACTATCATCCCAGTATTTCTAATTTTCTATGAACCTCTCTAAAAACTGCATACAGCAGCACATGCCTCTGTTAACATTACAATGCATTTGTCTTCTAAACACTGTAAGGAATTTAATGTTACACACCAGCAGCATATCGAAAACTAATAGCATTGAGTCTTCCTTTCAAATTATACTCTTGAAGGGGATGGCTGCTAAATGAGACATCTGTCCCACTGGAGGTATCCTAAAAAATTCATTCTCAAAATTTATTTAATATATACAACCAGTGATGTGACATTACTAGCATTTCCCATAATGCACCAAAACCTTGAAACAAACATCATGCCTCGGAAAAAAAAAAAAAAATACAGGAAAGGCTCCTGAGGGTGGATATTAAAGTTGATCCACTGTGTAGATTTGAGTTAGATCATCTAAGGTTTTAGGGCTCAGTTTGATCCACTGTGTAGTAAATAATGCAGGGATGTGTCCAAGCAAGGCAACC
>WURT03324055.1:0-24444 GCA_009936505.3 Holothuria glaberrima | reverse complement strand
ATATATATAAGACCATTTAGACTATATATATATATATATATATTACACTCCTGGAAGACGCATTGAAAATATTCCATACTTACTAATTCTCAAAATTTGTTCCATCAAGAACGAAAACAATAATGGTAGGTACCAAAGGGAGTCCTAGTAAAAGAATATATTGAAATTTATATTAAATGGCATGATATAACTTTAATAAGATATCGGACATTGTGTAACAGATTCATTTGATCGGAAAGAATTATTAGAATTCATTTTTAAGTCGGTAAAAGGAAAAGAGTTGACGTACCGTAACATAGTATGCACGACACAAGAACAAAAAACTTTATTTTAGTTCTTTCATACTGTACGATCAGAAAGTACATGTTGACAGCTTCTGCACATGTCCAAGCAACGGTTGCCAAGCAAAAGTAATGTGTCGCACTTGCTAAGATCTTGCAGACTAAGTGTTTATTTCCTTTTACCAGATCTCCGGCCAAAAAAGTGACATAGAATCCAATGAGACATAGACATAAATTGATGTGGATTTTAGTTGGCTGCTTTTGTCGACTTTTTCTGGAAGAAATTAATGTATTATATCCACTTAAATATGTTTACAAAGTACGATAAAGTTTGGTCGTTTATTGATCTTTTATCTGTCTGCCGTATTTAAAGAAGAGTGTTGCATATGATTGTATCTGAGTAGTAACGTTAATTCAAATATTAGCAGGTATGTACAGATACCTACTCACTTGTGACGAACATGAAAATAATTGTAATGAACGTAATGCTCAATCGAGTTGCTCAAACTCATTTTGCATACCCTGGTTCAAATTGCAGCTGAACAGGGGTGGCGCCAGTATTTGCCCAATAGGAGAAAGCCAAGTTCCCAGACGGGGTAGAATATTTTGACCGAACATTTTGGGTTTCCTTAAAGAAAATTTAAAATGTTGGAACACTAATTAAAGGTGGGCTAGGAGTTTTTATTGAATGATTTGCCCTTATTTAGAGTAAAATAATATAAATCGTTGAAGCGACAGGCCGTCGTTGGGGACTTTATATTTTACAGTACTTGTTACGGTTTGCCGACGAAATTGGGCTTTTTCCGACGAGGAGCCGGCCCTGCACTCAACTCTCCCCCACTCATGGGCGCATCCAGGGGAGGGTTCAAAGGGTCCGGACCCCCCCCCCTTTCCCGAAATACGACGTGCAAAGGGGTTCGGACCCCCCCCCCTTTTCAGGAGGAAAAAAATATTTTCCAGAGAGAAACTACGACAGTCGTAGTTGCTCTTCCGTATTCACCAGAAGTAGCCTGCTGAAATAGCGAAATAATCAGAAACTACATCAAAAAATTCTGAAAATTTTAAAATGATCCCAGAAGGCTTTTAAGCTATAGATTTCTATAGGGGGTAGGGTGGACCGTAAGGTTTGTTTCGACCGAGTGATGGATCTATGACAATCATTTCTATCACAAATGTTCTCAAACTAAAAAAATGGTGACTGTAAATACACTTACGACTAAAAAGCATTTTAAAAAAAGCTTGCCAATCTTTTAATCCTTTTGTTATACCTATCACGAAGGTCTAATATCCTATTCCTGCACCTCTCCCTCCCGCCTATTCCCCATTGCTGGAAGCTGTTCGTCTGGATTTTCGTCGGTGCAAAATTAGTAAAAATACGATAGTTCTAAAGTGTTCGGCATCATACTATTATTATCATTTGGATGTCAAGTAATAAGCATTCAGTGGCGTGTTTAGGGGGGCCATTGGGCAATGCTCCCCCCCCCCTTACTGATGCCGTTTTTAGTACCTAAAATACGTAAAAAATTTAACAGAAAATTTTACGTAAAAGGTAACATATGTGGCACCAAATTGTGTGTAAGGAAACCAATTTTTTCAAAAATTTTCAAATAGGAGGGGGACACCTCCTTTAAACCCCTCCCCCTGGCCGGCAATCACACAACATGCTGCATCTCAACCCGTTAGAATGCCACTTTAAGCATTATATTGGTGTCCCATTTCATGTAATTATTTCAGAGCTTCCGGAAGGCCATATACAGGCATCTGCCAGCCTTAGATACCCTATAATGCAAATGAAGCAGGAGGAAAATTTGGGTAATAGTCACAGAATGTCTCTGTGGACTCCATGCACGTACTATTTGGGGGTAAAAAGCTGTGACAAATAAAACACAGTACAGTAGCAAAAGAGAGGGGCTTCAGGAATTTTGTTGACAACGTATTCTTCTCTTAGACAGCATAGACTCCTCTTTCACCTCACCAAAAATTAGAATTCACTAAATTATGGACATTTCCAGTCATGTATATTCAGCTCCAAAAATATCGCAAATGTAGCACCATTTTGCATCTAATCAACCTTAAATTAACAAAAAATTCTCAAAGGGAAGGGTACCCCTTCCCTTTGACCACTCCCCCAGGACGGCACCTTTATGTAGTGACAAAAAAGGATCCCCATTGCTGTACACAAACTTAGGCCACGTAAGAAAGGGTGCAATTTACGCAAACATGGGAGTTTAACTGAGGTAGTATTACCACATCATTGGTGGTGCCCCCAATCACCAAAAACTGGCGGCGCCCCAGCGTAAGCTACACGCCAACTAGTGATGGCGCTTCACTTAGATTGTGTCAAGTATTCAATAATAACTTGGACCCCCCCCCCTTTTTTTGAAATATCCTGGATCCGCCCATACCCACCTAGCGCCGCTACTGCGGTTGAACCAGGTAAAACAGATTTTAACAAAATCCCAGTTCTAATCTATGTAGTATTACCTTAATTAAATTGCATTAACTTTTGTTTCTCTAAAAGTCATTTCAATTTCAATTCAATTCAATTTCGTAACCTTGTTCAACACAGCTGAAAGCTGTATCACTCAGTTAATCCAGATACTTTATTACAAAATGTAGGAAAAACCACTTGAAGCTAGTTGAATTTAGTTGCATTTATCAACGCGGTTCAACTAATTCAACTGCAATTCGAACCGGAGTACTCACGAGCCTGTTAAAGGCTACTTTGAAAAAGAGACGCGGATGTTACACTCTTATTCATACGTTTACGAGGTGGAGTTTTTGCAACGCCCATATTTAACTACTTACTTGATTAGGGTTAAAGTCAGAATATATGCCGTCAGTCCCATCACTGAAAGTAATGTTCCAACCTTTCTTATTATGTCTAGAAAAGCTATCTCCCTGAAAGTCGTACTTTCAAATCTCTGAAATAGTTAAAAAAGAAAATATCCAAGACAGTTTCGTTACAATTCCTACACATGGCTAGAAACACATATCACAAAAAGGCAAGATATACTGGATGAGAACCAGGTATCGCTTCTTCCGTTTCGTTCGACAGAGTTTGAGTTGTATGTTCATGGTCAACCAGAACATCCTTTCTATGATTCCTTGCCCGAGGAAAGTAAGGCATATAAAGTTCTTTCACACTGCCCCATTCCGGGGGTGGCGGATGGTACTTGAGGGTACCGGACAGTAACAGCACTGGCAGACAAAAAGCCCTTCACATGTAATATGTGCAGTTTCTAGTTTGTGAGATATAATGTGCCCACAAGATTTTCTTAGTTTGACCTCTGGTAAGCTCAAATGACCTTCAACCTCCACAAAACTCTTTTAGGTTTTTTTAAATTCAGGTGGAACATCTTCATCCTATGCAGGCCCGTAGTCAAGGAGGACCAAGGGGGCGAAGCCCCCTTTAAAAATTTTTGCCCCCCTAGAGAGTTTTCAAGTTGCCATTGACTTATTACATTTTACACATTTGTGCCCCTCCTTGAAAATTTTTTGCCCCCTGAAAGCCATTTTGCCCCCTTCAGTATCTTGTCTGGCTACGGGCCTGATCCTATTTGTGAGATCCCTTAAAGTTATACTTCTTTGGATATCATGTTAAGAAGATTTTCTCGATTCGAACTTTGGTTACCACAAAAGACTTTTGACCTCCACGAAAGATGACAAGCTCCTTGGGTTTAACCCACTGGCGTAGCAAGCGGGTGGACTGGTTGGACAATTTCCAGAGGCCCTGAGGGTTCAGGGTACCCTAAACCAAACACGCCAGAAAATAAAAAAATCGTAGCTCTGCCTACCGTCTAACCACCCAGTACAGACCAGAAAGGGACGACAAAGCTATCAACAACTGCAGAACTGCTTTTGAAGAATCGGGCAAGAACAGGATTCGAGACTGAACCAGGATCTGGTGTGTGCAAGGTCTCACTCTTACCCCGTACTCCCCATCGACATTGAAGGGGTCTTAGGAAAATGAGTTTATGATACCACTGGTTTGAGGGCCCGTCGCTGTCTCTTGTCCATGGGCCCTCGCTTGCTACGCCGCTGGTTTAGCCCGGAGCATCCAAATGCTAACTGTGAAATCCTTCAGGGTTACCATTCATGAAATATAGGGTTTATCGTGTTTACAAGGTTTTCACCATTTGACCTATGCTAACCCCATCTGACCTCTGACCTAAACAATTAGTGTCTAAAATTTAACGTGAAGCACCTACATTCTAGTATGAGATCCTTCTAGGTGGCCCGTCTTGAGTTGTCCAGTTAACGAGTTCGACCTCTCGGAAAAGAGCGAAGCTTCTTGAAATGTTGAAATGAATGTCCAACAAATGTTAACAGTGAGTTCCATTGGCGATGCCGTTCATGAGAAATTGTTCACAAGCTTTTATATTTTGACCACAATGGATAACGTTCTATCTTTAAAGGCCGCTTATTAGCAAACTGATTGAGAAATTTTTAGCAAATTTGACAGTCTTCTTCTCACCTTTGGCCTACGAGATCGTCAATTACTTTTGCAAAAGTTTTCATTAGGGGGTTTCTATACCCATTACGTTTGAACTTAATGGGACTTTCGGTTTAGGAGGAGTTCGCGACAAACTCTTATGGCCACAAACACACACACACACATACACACACTCCCGTTTTTAATGTTAGGTGAAGTACAATATCTCATCCGGCCATACATTAGTACGGAGATGAGATTAAAATGGGGTCCATGTACTGTGTATATGGCATTCAAACTGTAAGTATGAGATCCTCAATGTAATGTTAGTCATTTTTAGGCATCTTCTTTACAGGCTGTTTACGAGGTTTTGCAGTTTTTTTGATCGCAGAAGTTACTTGGCCTGCACCAAAACCAATACTTTTTGACTTAACATAACAAATATACAAACTGAGTATGTAACGTATCCATTGAACCTCGCTTGAAATATCTTGTTAACAACTTTTTTTAGATCTTTACCTATTGTGATCCCAAATGAGCTTCGACATATCGTGTTTACCAGCAGTCTACAAGTTTACGTAATTTTACCTCTGGTGACCTCTAATAACCGTAGATCTACGGCTGGTTTTCTTAATTTGACAAATCCATACGCCAAGTTTGAAATGTATCCATCATTTCTCTTTTGATAAATTGTGTTTACAAGAGAAACACTACAACCATGCATACAAACAACATACAAGCTCCCATTTATACACAAGTTTGCCCATGTGATAGCACATGCAGATTCCATTTGTCATCGGCAAGATGTCAAAAAAAAAGATATTTACTACAAGACAATAAAAAAACGACCACGACCGCGACCACGAACACGACCAAAGTATTGTTTTATACTTATACTGGATACTACAAGACTGAGCAATGTAGGACATCAACTTTATCTAAATTTGTTAGAGAACTGTGTTCCTAGTTTGAAAGTTGGTTCATCAGCTTATAGCAGTAGCCTATACATCTAAGCTTCGCACCATCTTTAATGTATGTACCATTTAGGACAGAAGCCTGCCAAACATTTCAAAATGTGAGTTCTAATCTAATCTGTTGAATACTTACAAATAATACGGCAAAGCTGGTCAGATGAGAGCATCGGCAAACTGTCTGACTATTGTCACTTAACTCTGAAATCATTTCACAACCCTCTGTTGACCACGATCCTGTTTTGTCGTCCTCTCCACTGACTTTCCAAAAGACGCACCTTCTCTCCATGGAAGTGTTGCTATTTTTCGCATACTGAAACGACAAAATCCTTTAGAGAATGTACAATATACGATAGTTCGTCTTTTTGGATGTTTTAACGCCCATCAGTATTGTCCGATGGTGAACTTTCAGTAGCTATGTAACACTGTACAGCAGTTATGCAATTACCACAGGTAATTTGACATCTTATTCGTATCATTTTAAGTTCTAGGGTTACCATATGTACGGGATTACTCCAGACATGTGCTGTCTTGTAGACTTATCAAGGCGTCCGGATGGATTTTTAGAATTTTCCAAAATTTAACAAAATTTTTACTTTTGTCATAAAACCTGTCAAATGTGACCAACTTTGCGGTTAAAAGCTGATGGTTTAGAAAACGTGTGGCAGGAATATCAACCACTGGCCAAATTAGATCACTGAACGTATCCGTATAATCCGTTCCTTAATTATTACGCTAGTCACTCCTTAACACGAACTGACGAAATGAAGGAGCTATGCTCAAGGGCTAGATTCAATAGGCATGTATATTACACTTGTGCATAGGACTATTTGAGGGCCGCTAAATGCAATATTATAAGCAACTTCGACAATAAAATATGTACTTGACGCGTTGCTGTGAAAGTTTGTTTAAAATAGTAGCACTCTCCGCCCGCGTTTAGGTTCACTGCTATGTTTTGCATTATTTGTCAGTAAAGGTTTAACAATAAGGCCGATTGCTCGTGGGCATAGACGTGACTACGCAAGAGCATGGGCGTAAGAGCCCAATTTGATTGGGGCTGTAACGACTTGCCCGAAAAATATAACCAAAAGTTTTTCGTGCGCTCCACGCATGTTCAACATGTTAATGTACATATAATATAGGATGCATTGGTTATTACACAACAATGATCGCATGCCAATTGCATTGGTTATATGGGGGGAGTCGTTACAATAATAATGATAATAATCAGTGGTGTGGCCAGGATTTCTCTCATGGGGGACCAGGCAGTATGTTGTGTGATCGCTGACCTGGGAGGGGTCTAAATGAAAATGTTTGAAAAATCAGGTGTCCTTACATGCAATCTGACGCCACATATGCTGCCTTTGAAATTAAATTCGTGTTAAAAAAATTTACGTATTTTTGGTACTAAAAATCGGCATCAGTGAGGGCGGCATGGCCCAATGTTCTCCCTAAATACACCATGATAATGATAGTATGAGCTTAACCATTGAAAAACACGCTGGTGAACCACTGAATATATAGATACCGGTGCAATTCAATTAGAACTTTATTTTAATTACAAAGGAAGTTTTTTTTAAACTATTTATTCCCTTTAACTACGTCACTGCAATTTATTTTTCTTTCAGTGGGTGCCCGAAAAATTCTCATCATATTGCCCAAATTTTCACAGAAATATTTAGTTTGGGGGCTACTAGGCCTTAGTCCCCTACCTCCTACGCCCATGCGCAGGAGCACAGCATTGCAAGAATGCTAAGCAGGGGACTTCTTTCCTCTTTTCCCTAACGTTGGGTGAAGATTAAAAGCTTCAGCCGATTACCAGGGACGAACTTTCCTTCTTGTTGGTAGACATATTTGGTAGAGGAATTGAAAGTGTCTCTGTGACCATCATCACGATTCCCACTCCATGTCCCATGACCGTTACTAGGGCGATAAAACGCAGACTTATTCTGGCAAAAATGCGCTCCGAAAATAAGAGTTGGCCTACATTTCAAACCTCTCTAGGGACAGTGCACGTGAGAGGGGATCAAAAAACAATTGAAATAATGAGTGGTCTACGGCAACATTGTAGCACGATAAGAAAAGATTGGAACTTGGAAAAATGTATTGGTTGTAAATTTTTCCAACTCACACAAAAGCAAGCTCGGGCACCCATAACACGTAGATGGTGAAACTTAATTCATTTATACAGAATAGGTATTCTGAAATCCGCAAAAGGGCACAACTTTGTGTGATTCACCTCACTCGCACACTCCCTATTGAACGCTGATCGTCTGAATTTTAATCATTTGTTCATATCGCCATTTTCAAATTACCACAAAGCTTCTGAAATTTTGCCGTTGGACCATCACCACCGGATCATTACTTCTAAATTGCCCTATACGCAGGGATACCGGAACCCATACCTTTCGGAGAGCCCTCCTCGTGGGGCACAGAAGCCCAATGACACGTCCGCTCATTTGGTGGGATTTTTTACCATTAAGGGTAATTTCGCTATTTCTAAAACATGAGATCACAAAATAAACAGAAGGCAATCCATGGAGTTGCATATTTCATCACCCCCATATTCTCTACGTACAATGTGGTTAATGAAATTTTCAATCATAAAAAACATATAACGACAAGAAAACACTTAAAGGTCATTTGAAGTCCGTGCTAGACCATCAGCTACGAAAGAGCTCTTCATTTTCTAAATATCATTTGCTTTCATGACCATTCTCAATATGCTGATAGGCAAATTATGGAAAATACAATTTTTACTGATTTAACCTTTGACTTCTGACCTCTGACCCATATGTCATCAATCACGAAGGCAAAAGTTTTTATTTTGAAAAAGATCGATCAAGTTTGAACTTGATCGGATTTAAACGTTCGGAGGAATTAGCGATACATGCACACATCTTTCGCAAACTTTCGGCACATTTGACATTGAACTTACATTTAAACCTTTGACTCTCGTCCTTTGCAATTAAAAAGCATTCTATTAAAAAAAAAATTTCATCATTTCAACATATCATGTAGTTCAATTTTTTTACTAGCATACTGATAGGCAAATATTAGCAAGAAACCAGTTTAGGCTAATTTGACGTCCGACTATGACATATCACTTCTTTAAATAAGCAGTCTTCATGGTCAGGTACAAATTCAACAAGTTTGATATTGATTTGAGTTAGGGTTTAGCGGGAGTATGCGACGCATGTTTTTGGAAAATTTTGGAAAATTTGACCTTTCATCTACATTTCGAACTTTGATCCTCTTCTTCCAATTTGAAAAGCACTACTGAAAGTTTTGTTTCATCATGTAAAACGTATCTTGTGGTGTCATGGCTTTTTTCAATGTTACTGGGGAAAGAATTATGACAAAAACCAATTTTGGCTAATTTTATCTTTGAGCTTCAACCTGTTATCTTTAATGTCATCAATCAAGCATGCACAGATTGTAATGGTCAACTACCTTCTTTTTAAATTTGAACTTGATCGGATCTTCACATTTTGGCAAGATTTCGGCAAATTTGACCTTTGATATACATTTACTTTGATCTTTAGCCAACAATTTGAAGATTGACTTTTACCCTTAGTTACCAGAAAGCACTTTCAAATTTGCGTCATCTTTCTCAGGTCCGCAGCCAGGTAGGGGAACGGAGCCCACCCCCCCCCCTCGTGCGGACCACTGTGCCCGCCCATATGGAAAATTGATCGACAATGGAATTTTACAACCTGTAAACGGCGCTGGTATGACTCCAAGTGATTTTTTACCATAAATGATTCCAAAAGGCGTTTAATAATGAACGAATCTTGTTTTCTGTAACAGTTTGTTCTCTAAAAAAAAATTAAAAAATTGGCGCGCTCTTATACTCAGTTACATTTTGCTTTAGCACTCGTTTCAGATATGCAAGCTTTACAAAGGCAAAGGTTCCACAATTAGGCTATTATTTTGCAGTTTAGGTATGATTGTGGAAAAACACAAAATTGAATAGATAAGAAGTTCTATCCACTTTTCTCTTACCATTTAGAAGATTCTTAATTCAGACTCAACATAATGGTACACAATTTTTTTTTAGAAACGTAAAGTGTCTCTATCATGCTAACTTCAGGGAGGTGGAAGGGGGCATTCCCCCCACGACCAGTCTCCTCCTAACTTGGTTGAGCTGTTAAAGACAGAAATGACACTCATCACTCCAAGTACATTTTTTGGTTTGAAGAGAGCAAAATTCTCAATTGTTGAATGCTATCAGATTGACATCAAATTCAAAAAGACGCAGAGTAACTCACGTTACACAGCATGCAATGAGAGTGTTCTGATTACATATTACGGCTTCGTATGCCCACCAGGATATGACCTTAAGCAATGTACTAGGTTTGTACCTGCAGAAGGAGGGGCTCCAGGCAGATCTGAGATTGGCTAGGAAGGAGTAACTTAGTTGAAAAAATTTGATAAGTCCGGAAGAGGTAGGGTAGATTCTTCCATAGAAACCTAAATTTTCTAACTTTCCCTAGCAAGAACCAAATATGTTCAATTTTTCTTCAACAGAATCTAAAAATTTTCTGCGAGCTTGGCCCGCCCCAAACTCTCTCGTTCGGCATCCTTTTGGCAACGCGTCGCTATTGGCGGGGCTTCGGGCAGTTTGTAGCTTGGTCCCCCCTTCGGGCATGTCCTTTCACCACTGGCTGCTGAGTCTGCCAGCAGGTTTTACCACGGCAAATAAGTTTCCTGCAAAATGTCGGAGCTCTTCGCGTGCAATTCTCACAATCGAAGTTGTATCACCTATGTACATTATAAGCACAAAACTTCAGAGTGAACATTTCTAGCCAAAACTAGTTGCAAGCTCAAAGTTATGCGGGGCATCAAGGGCTTTTCATGTAGCAATATAATACCTTAAAGGGAAATACAGTCCCCCAATTTGAACTAGTGTACCCCGGTACTCTAGTTCAGGAATGGTCCATATCAATCATGTGACAACGGGCCCGTAGCCACGGGGGGCATTTCGGGGCAATAGCCCCAAAAAATATTTCTGCCCCCCAGATGAAAATTGAAACTGCATAATAATTAATGTGGTGGAATGTTTTATGCCCCCAATCACAACACTTACCCCCCCCCCCTAAAAATGTGAAGCTGGGTACGGGCCCGTGTGACAATATTTTTGTTACTTATATCTTAAATGTATGCAGAATAACTCATTGGTTTACCCTCAATATTCAATGATTTTACACAGGAACATTATGAAAATAGTTATGAGAGAAATAAGAGGAGATCTGTAAGATTTAGCAAATTTTTGAAAATAAACTTGGGGGACTGCCTTCTCCCTTTAAGTAACATGCGTAACGTGATGATTATACGCATTTGAAGCTAAAATTATTCGTACTACATTTTTTTCAAAAATTTACTTTTATTATCATGCAAAATTTCATTCAAAGTAAAAATACGATCATTAACATCTGAATTTTGAGCTGTGAAGAGGTTTATGTACTCTGACTGTCATTCAAAGTCCTGCTCAAAGCTCCATGCTAGTGTTCCGATTTTGTTAATTCTTCGGACACTCGGGAAATTTCCTTCTTAACATTGACAAAATCATACCACACAAAGCCTGACTTTTGGCAGTCCCCTATCATCTCGATCGCCGTTCGCAAAGTAGTCAACTCTTCACCTGCGCTTTTGGAGCTGAACTTGGGAGCATCATCGTGATCATAGCCTTGTTCCCTTCACTTTTGGAGACTTTCCACGTCAGGCTGTTTTGCAAAAGCAGGGGAAAATCCCTACCAAAAAAGCCAAATTTTCGCGCCCTACACAACACAGATACGTCTAAGCTATCTGTCGTAGGCTTGATATACCCCCTGTGATTCCCCAAAGTGTTATCATATAGTGGCACTACTGACTTCAAACATAATCTTCTTCGTCCCCCCCCCCCATGAGGTGTCAGACTGTGCCCCCTTTATCAGACTTTCTGGCTACGGGCCTGATTGTTCTCAACGAACCATTTGATAAAATGACCTCCAACATACTGACAGGCAAATAATGGGAAAGTCGATCTCAGTTAATCTGAGTTTTGACCTGTGATATCACCCCTGCCATATATTTTACGGATAGGTTACTACCCAGCAAGTTTGGGCTTGATCGGCTTTACACTGCACTAAAAATTCGTAACACGCTTTTTCCCAGCATTGCGGCAAATTTGACCTATGACATAAATTGTGACCTTTGACCCCGGTCTGTACCAAGTCTCTGTTTAAAGTTTATTTTATCGTTCTGAATATATCATGTAGTTTAATGACTTTTTTCAACATACTGATATACCATGTATATCATGTAGTTTAATGACTGTTTCCAACATACTAGTGAATCATGTAGTTTAATGACTTTTTCCACATACAGATACGCAAGTAATGGCAAGAAACCAATTTTGGCTAATTTGACCTTTGACATTCGACGTCATCAACTAAGCATGGATAAGTTTCCATGGTCAGGTATCCACCCACTATGTTTACATTATACAGGACTTTACTGTTTACGAGGAGTTTGCAAAACACAATTTGCTCGCATATACACACCCATGCCCACACATTCCCACACAGGCCTACATCTCCCACAACAGTACATTTAGGGGACGAAATAAAAACGTTGAGATGACCTTAAATCCTGGAAAGTATCATTTCCTGCAAAAAAAAAAAAAACCGGTATACTATGTAAAAAAATTCCGCAAATTCGGTGCTCACTGATACCAGGTTGTCAGTTGGTGTTCGACCTGTCCAGAAACAAAATATTTTGGCGTAACAAAAGTGTCCTGTAGGTAAGTGGACAACTCACGTTCTTTGTTAAAAATCTTGTAATGATAGCGTCTTCAGCAGGAAGATTGGCGATGGAAATATTCTCAATTTCTACTTTCGCTGCAATAACTTGACTGACAATTTCTTCTTCTGTAACAGAGTTTGCATCTTCTATACGGTTTGAGCTTGATTGGAAAAGTCTAGAGTCTTTGTAGATGAAGAAACTAATGGGTAGTTTTTCCAAATCTGGATTGCCTTGAATAAATATGAAACGAAATATTATACTAGGCGGTTTAAGTAACACTGACGGAATATGAAGATAACCTGATTTCAAACTGAACAAAAAAGTCTGTACTTATTCAACTTGCACAATCACTTCACTCATTTATCATCACTGAAAATTGTTTGCATCTGTGGACTAAAAAGCTAAAACTCCTGCCAATGACGTCAGTTTGTAAATTTCTTAAAAGAGCAGTGATAATATTAACAGTTTTCAGCAAATCTACGAAAAACGCGGTAATGTACTTGGATCAATCTTAATAGTTGACGACTAATCACGATTTCCAAAACTCATAGTCACTACGATGATACACGTCTCCATAAGGAGAACCTGCTAATGTAATGAGCTCAAAGATAAAATCGTAATATTTTGCTTCTCCAACTTGTGCTTTTAAAGACATTTTACCGAGATAACAAGGATGTGAAGGAGTATTTACTTTTTCCTGACCATCTGTCTCTAATTTCGTTTCAAGTTTTTTATTCAATTCTTTAAACCAGAGTCAATCAAATTACCCCTTACATTTATCTTCATCCATAGTACATTCAGAGTGGTATAAATTCATTATCAGATTATGAACCTGATTTTTACAAAAATGCATCTGTCTTTAAAGTTTTAATGTTTTCCTTCAAATTTTCCTGACCTCTGTTTTCTTTTCTATACATATATTTGACCAAAACTGTCTATGCCTATTACTTTGAGGGCAAGAAAAGGTTCAGGTCTGAGTTGAAGATTTGTGTACCATTTATGTGGTACAATTTATTACCAAAGTTACGAGAAATACACTATATAGACTCCGTTAACTTCCTCCTTTCTATTACCAGGAACATATATGGGAGGGTTAGGGGCTGTCGCACTTTTGTCCGAAATTTTAGTGCATTTCAGCCCCCAAATAGCGTACATTTGTCCGGAAATGGGGAGTTTTATTGACCAATTACGATAGTTAGTTGCCACTAATACTCCTCCACTGTTGTCTCCTACGCATATTGCCCGGGACCTGTTACCACCAACTACCTTTTTATCATAGAGGAAAATCTTTCATCCCATACAAAATGCAGCAACGTCATTTCTTGTTCTGATGACGAGATATCTTAACTCCCTATAAAAATGACATAATGTTAGCCTGAAAGGTCAAAACAGACTTCATACAAGTAAGGAGTTTGAAAAATGACGTTTACCTTGTAGATCATTAGAGTGCTGGTATCCCAATAACCTCAATTCGCATAACCAAGTGGCACCAAAAGCATAAGGGCTCATACAGAGGAAGCCAAGCTTGTCGCCACAGTAATAAAGTGAGTGTTAGAGAGTAGGGATCTCCTCGACCTTTTAAAGATTACGGCCGAAACTGACAATTAAAATTATGTCCTCTAAGGAAAGATATCCAAGAAATTCATCACAAAATACATGATATCGGATTTCCTTTGTACAGGTAAGATGAAGTCATCCGAGAGACAAAGAAAATAGCCGATGAGCTTATATGTAAGGCATAACTGGTGGCTAACTAAGAAAATAGTCTAGGACAGTATTCAAAACGGCACTGTCTCTGTCCCGGCATCTTCATTTCTTATTTGTTTCGTAACATTCAGCTTGCATTATTCTGTACTGTATTTGTTTTTTCTTCTTTATCGAACGTTTTATACCTATGTAGTTTCATGGTTGGGGAATCATGCAAACCCATTTATAGATCATATAGATTGTATTTATCGTGAACGAGAAATACGAAAAAGAAACCGAGCTATCTAAATGCCTGTGGGACCTGAAAAGAAGGGGGATTAACTAAAAAATCGAATGGAAAATAGTAAACAAATCGAACACAAGCCAACGTAAATGGGGGCAATGCAACCCCTGCATGCAAGAAAAGCTAGGAATTCTACACACTAAGCATATCTTGAACAAAATACAGAGCTCGTCTGAAAGTGTCGTCATGGGAACAGACCGCCCAGCCGTGTCAAGAAGAAATAATTGTCCATCGCAGTCCGAATACGTCCAGTTGTCTGACGATCGCCGCAAAGGCGTTAAACTCGGGGTAACAACATGCTGTGAGTAGCTATATATACCATGTATTTGCGTATATATATATATATATATATATACTGGTTACGTTTTAGCTTCTTTCCAACCATTAATATACATTTGCTATGTGTAAAGTATCTTTGAAAGAAGCTACAGTTTCAACTTATTGACTGTTTTACCTGTTTATTTATACATGTGTTATGTGGATTAACTGTTGGAATAAAGCTCAAATAAAAACCTGGGTTGTTTATTTACCTTCTTTTGCCAGCTGTAATACCTTTGGAGACAAATAAATCGAAGATGTACTACTTTCTTTTTTTAATTCTTCTACATCATTTAAAAGCAATGTGTTTTCCTTTGAAAGATCAGCGTCCAACCTTTCTGAAACGTTTCTATCACCAGATACTACAGTGATGAAAGTAATAGCCTCTGTAAGGAAAGGATCAAATCTGACGGCTTTAACACCAACGTTGCTTTGAATCTCTGTGAAATTTTTGGAGCTTTTTTGAAAGTTAGAAATTTGCCGTTCGAGAGACACAAGAAAGGTTTGTGCGTTTCCTTTGTCGGCTAAGTCGGCCTCGTCTACTTCCATGAGATTATTCACGATCCCAACCACTGATTGTGTGACCTGTTCAAACAATAAACATTCTAAGTATTTAATAAGACACATGCGGCTCCAAATTGTAGCAAAGTTTAATCAGTGAACTTATATGTAAGGGTAAGTGATAAATAGCGTTGTGAAATGTTCCTCCAAGCTTTAAATGGCAAATGTGTCTCAAGTTTAAAGAATTTAACTTTACTGAGTATCATTTGGTACAATTTATTACCAAAGTTACGAGAAATACACTATATAGACTCCGTTAACTTCCTCCTTTCTATTACCAGGAACATATATGGGAGGGTTAGGGGCTGTCGCACTTTTGTCCAAAATTTTAGTGCATTTCAGCCCCCAAATAGCGTACATTTGTCCGGAAATGGGGAGTTTTATTGACCAGTTACGATAGTTAGTTGCCACTAATACCCCTCCACTGCTGTCTCCTACGCCTATTGCCCGGGACCTGTTACCACCAACTACCTTTTTATCATAGCTATTATTTGTGACCAACCTTGTAGACGTTTATTTGCAATACATTCTTTGAAAAAATTGACCAGATCAACTACTCAACAACTAACCTTTGGTGACGAACTGCCCGTTTGCACTATTTTTTCTAAGGTGTCTGCAACTTTGTCTACATCCGATGTAAGCAAGTCATCTGTTTGACTTGTCAAGAAAGCCATTTCACTTGCTACTTCCTCTACATTTTCCGTCGTTACGTTTGCCTATGATATGAGTACATACTCAAAGTTAGAAGCTCCAATACATTATTTAGTATTTGTTATAAGTACTCACGTGCTCACCTTTAACATGATACACATTTGATACGGTCTATCTGGATTTCACATAGCAGATGTATGTTTTGGTTGTTTGATATTGAAATAAAAATGTCCAATACCTAAATGGTTTTAGTGGTCTCGATGTTGCATCCACCATATAGAGTAACTATGACTTGGTCATCAGTAGCGGAAATTTAAGTGAAAATTACAGGTACAAATGTTTCTTGAAACAAAAGATACTGTGTGAATAAGTGAGAGTCAATGGTAAAATCCTTAGAAAGTGAGAGTATGTATCAATCCTACCCCCCCGACCCACGGGGGTTTGTCCTTATGTAAGGTACTAAGTCGAATAAATTATAGTAAACAAAGTATATTTTGATTTTTTTTTCGTGCTTATATTGACTAAGCAGAGTTTGAGATTATTACGAGCTTGGTGGTTGTCATCCCCTGTCCATTTTTTTATAAACAAACATTGTTCGATATCTACTTTTTGTGTACTTACACTGGCAATTTTCTCTATGGCCTCTGCTACTTGCTGTTGTGAATAATATTGAAAAAGTATCGGCTCGTCCCAACTTCCATCCGTACAATTCCTTCTTGCAAGTGATTTGTTTGCTGCAATTAAGTTAGCAAAGCAAACTATTTAGTTAATTTTAGAGCAGACATGACATTCGGAAGGGTTAGCTCTGTTAAAATAGCTTAATGTTTTTATGATCGTCCTATAAAATCCCTAAAATTTTACTAAAAACACTAGTCAAAGCCTTCCTTTTGCTTGATAATTAATCCAGCTTAAATAAGCTTATCTTCAACATGCGATTACAGTACAACTGTAGTAGTCCTCAATCGCATGTAAGCCCAGCAACGGTTGATAGGGTGGGGGAGTCAAAACACTGAAACATGAAGAGGTTTGAGACATTCTCGAAAGAGAAAGAACAAAACAATGGATTTTATCAGAGAAGATGGCCTTCTGTTTGAATTACGGAGAAGAAGACTTGTGTGAGGCCAAATTAACTCTAGCTTGCATCTGGTCAGATTCGAGAAAGGACCAACCCCTGACAATTCACATCGGAGGATTCTCTTCCGGACAAGTCCCACAACCCCCCCCCCCCACCCGCAAACACTGAAATAGACCTGATGTTGAATTGTTCCGGTGGCAATTATCAGGGATGAAACTTGTCCAGGGAGTGATTTGTCTAGGGGACATTTAGAGTATAGCCCAGTCTAAAAACGGAGCTGGCTTCATTTGGGCTTTCTATTTACCTCTGGAGGGGTGAAAAAGCTCTGACTATATTTCAGCTCACAACCTTACCATGCGATATGATGATAACTAATCAAAGTTAACTCATTAACTTTAACCGAAGTAAATTTAGTAAATAAAGATGAAAGGTAAGCACGAGAGTTTTGTAGAAAGGGAAAATAAGACTGAGAATTTGAATAATTATCACTTGTTTGCATTTCTTCTAAAATAACATTTACTCCTATGCACGTACAATATGATAACTCACCATATGTCGAATCCACTCCGCACAATTCCACAGAATAGGCAGATGTGTTAGCACGTTCTGTCGTAAAAGTCAATTCAACACCAGAGAAGTATATTCTTTCAAAAGAACATACTTTATAAGAGTCTGTGGTAATGTAAAAGCTTTCTGTTGAATGCTGGGATTTTGAAGGATTAGTCGTCTGTGATTTGGTGGCATCACCTGTGTATAAATAATATTCATAAACCATTTTACATTTGGCCTTTATTCATATCTAAACAAATATGTACACACTCCAAAAACGTCCGGTTCAAATTAAACGTGAAAGGATCAAATGGACACTAAACCAATAAAGATCAAATATTTGACAAGCTTCGAGTAAAAAATGAAGCATTTTCGGTTCAAAATGAACCAAATCTAGTCAAATATTTAAACAGATTTTTGTTAAGTGCTCATTTGATCTGAATCGGGTCAACTTTGAACCGGACGATTGTAGAGTGTTAAGGTTTACCTTTGTATCCTCTTTTTGAAAGATATTTGTTAAATGTGAAGCAAGCAAGAGAAAAGATACCATACTCAATGTTTACATTTGAAAATACTTTGTAAAGTCATCAACATGTTTTGGTCAATATTTGAGTATTATTTCATAGTTTATACATTAACATTCAACCTATCACCAGCAGTGACCACGTTTGTTAATATCTTGGACCCACTTGCTGTGCTATCGTAAACCACTGAATTCATTGGCGTTGAAGTTGGTATCGTTGTGTCGAGCAGTGTAGCGTTGTCTGGTGTCGTTGATTCTGTCATCCTATAGACAGATGTCTTTGTATCCAATGATGGAACGAAAACATTTTTTGATGTCATTGCGTCCATTAGCAGTGTTGTACCATCTGGGGTCATTGCATTTGTAAGTATTGTAGGGCTGTTCAAAGTTTCTGAAGATAATGCCATACTTGAAGCTGTTAT
This sequence comes from Holothuria glaberrima, assembly GCA_009936505.3. NCBI lineage: Eukaryota > Metazoa > Echinodermata > Holothuroidea > Aspidochirotida > Holothuriidae > Holothuria > Holothuria glaberrima. Next base: position 5,882 of record WURT03324055.1, on the reverse strand, counting down.
TGTAGTTTGTTCATTTGAAACCAAAATGTCCTCGTCTGAAGTCCCGTATTCTGTAACAGTTGTTGGAATGGTCGCCATCTTATCTAGATGAGATGAACGTAAGTTAAATATAGCAGTCACATCAGTATACACTACAGAAACATAAAACCCCCATACCCGCCAGTAATGTGTATTTACAACTCTGAATATAGCAAATGTGTTTGCAGTAGGTGTCTTTTTTATGTTTCATAAAAAAAGTAAGCACGTTACACGTTATCTACGTTATATAACATTGTCAGTTCAACCTTTAGTAATTTGTACAATTTTTAGATGAATTAACACACTAATGCAGATCATTTTAAAATGGGAGACTACATTCGGCTTTTAGTGACATTCCGACTGGTCGGTTATCAGAATGATATAGAACTTGCGCACTTGGGCTATAACTTTATCACATTGAAAGGAAGAACCGTGTTGTTTTCAGTAGAAGTCAGATGTTATCTGAGGTCATCAGAGGTCAAAAACCAAGAACCTTGAAAAAAGATATTTCAAGACAGGGATCATGGATTCTTTTCATACTTGGTATATAAATATGTTACTTTAAGAGAGAGGAAATCTAATGAGTTTGTTAGAGATCGACGGTCATATGAGGTCATCAGAGTTGCACCTACGAAAACCTCGTGACCTAAATAGACAGTGGACGGTACCTCCAAATTGTGTCCGGCGTTTTGTGACCACCGAAAAGTTAGAGCTGAATTTTTCTAGCACACATAAGATAAGTAACAGAGAACAACATTTATTTTTCACTAACATAACTGTTACAGTAATCATACTAATTTGAATTACCTGATTATGATCTCGTGAAAAATATGCTGTGACTATATAAATTACATACGCTGAATGAGTTCTGTGATGGCGAATAGCATTTGAGCATTAGAGCTCATTTCTCACGCAGATGGTCCGGGTACGAATCCTTCCGAAGACTCTCTCTCTCTCTCTCTCTTTGCATTTTTTATTCATTTTTTGGTGGGTTTTAAATGTCATATGAGGTCAGTAAAGGTAAAGTTGTGAAAACATTGTGAAAAATGATTTAGTCAAGAAGTAATAATTTGAGGAAAGAACCGAGTCAGTGCAACAAAATGAACAAATCACCCCATTTCAGCAAAGAATTACTAAGCCTGTGCACCTCCTGGTTGTAGTTGAGTTTCAATTTCACTAATGGATTTAAGTATAAAGCGAACCACTTACAAGATTTCGATTAAGGTAAACTCCCGTTTTGTCTAAGACAAGTGACGAGAGCGTCTTTACTTATAGCGCAAAGATTTCATTCAATCATTTCAAAGAATATTAACTTTTAAGACCAACCTAGTGTTGTAGTAATCTTTGTTGACGATGTGGAGCCTTCGTTGTTCGTTATTTCTGTCAAAGTAGAAAACAATAATTACTGCAGTCCTTGAAAGAGGCAAGCAGGGAGATCACGGAGTAGTAAGTAGAAAACAACAACTAATGACAGGACAGCTTCTCCAAGGGGCCCGCTTGGGTTCCAACGAATTTAAATTTCAAAGTTCTGAGTTGCTAATCTGATATATTTTCCCACACTTTCAATTCAGAAAAAGGCTGTTTCTAACGTATCTGAGTTGGATTTTATTGAGCTAGCTATTTTGTAAGCTATGATGTTTGACATGTACCTGCTATTTTTGTTCAGGTCTTGGGAAACAGAGGGGTCGTAGGCTATGATATCCCCTCAACTTTCAAAATGTAGGGACAATTCTCCCCGTCCTTCAGTCCTTCAGCTGTTTACGCCCATGGAGCTACACCTCTGGATACACTAGTCCAACGAAAACTTTCAAATAGATAAAGTGCATGTGAAAAATCCATGTCAATTTCACATTCCTTCAACAACAGACACAAAATATGCAACTGGTGTATACAATAATACAGATAAGGATCGTCCGATCTTTAAAACTCCTAACAACAAAATGATAAATATTTAAATATTCAAAGGTGAAGTGGCAAATGACTAGAAGCACTAACTTGAATGTACGAGTAAAAAAAGGAAAATTGTTTGCAACTAAGAGAATAAGTAGGCAAAATATTGTGAATACATGCTCAGTGGTAGGAATAAGCCGCTAAAGAACTGTTGAAAAGGCTTAATAGCATACTGAAAGCTACCATTAAATCTTCTATTGCAGCAAAAAATCTTCAAACGTCTTCCGGACATTAAACAAGCAAACGATTGGATTCATTTCTCTCAGGTTATATATCTGTAATAAACGTTGTCCTGTTCGAAGATCTTTCACAGTTAAGTGTGTGCGGAGACATTAATCAATAGTATTGCCCGGTTCATGCATACTCCTATTTCCTGAGAATATACTTTTTCAGACTTAAGTGAGGCACGAACAATGCATTTGTATTGCATTGTTTGACCTATTTATAAGGTTATATCATTTAAGTATACAACATACATGACATGCAGATGACGTTAAAGGAGAGATTGACTCCATACGACAACACGAACGTCCATACTGGACAGCAAAGGCTTTATATGGTATTGAATTTGTGTCTTCATGTTCATTAAATCGCTATTTGTACTAAGCAAGCTTCTGGCTTCCAATGTAGCAATGTCCTCCAAAATACTCAAACAATAGACCCTTTTCCAAATACAGTTACGCAGGATTATGGGATAAAGTTTTGGTATGCGTCGTATTTGGCAGTAGCTTTTTTCTGTGGCCAGACAACACGCACGCCAAATTTCTATCCTATAATCCTTTGTAGTTGCTAATTGGAAAAGGGTTTATACTGATGACACAAATGCACGTCATCTGTTTAATTAACGACGCCTGACCAACGCTTAGTACTGGAAGGAAGTCCATCAAAATTTTCAGTCTGGAACTTACTGTTCCATTTTTTCTGCTAACAAATTTTTATATACGTCGGGAGAAATTCCTATTTGATTTCTTTGTACGATAAGTACTATATGTAAAATGAGACAGTTGGCGAAATTTCACATACCGGTACAGGTAAACTGTTCATGAGGTTCCCAGGTGCCATCGTTGCAATCGACTGTATGTGTACCACTTCCAATGTAACCTTCAGGACAGGAGTAGGTGACGAAATCGCCGTGCAGGATGGTGAGTGATACTTTGCCGTTAGAATTGCGTGGAATTGCATTCTCGTCAGCATCTGTTGTGCATGGTGCTATGAGAAGTGAAAGACAGCGAAGATTTTATAGCAGCACAAGGAAGGACACTCAAAAGAGATAACAAAATAATTGTTTTTTGTTTTCATTAAAATTACTACTGCGCGATGCTGATGGTACTGAAACTAGTCTAAAGGTAAGTTCACACATTTCAGCAACGGCAACGGTAAATGCAACTGCAAAAATAGCCCGCTCAATACCAAGCACAAGCCTGGCTGTTCATATCGGCACCGGATCGATAAGTGCTGAACCTTTTCCCTGCAAATATTGGTTACATTCCCGACATATATGTGTCAAGAACGGTTAAGTCATAGCTCTCATTTTAAGGATGTCTTTCGGGATGAAAACATAAACAAAAAAGGCGTACCGGAAAAACTCAGTGTAACAATTTCCAACATGAATTTGACATTGGCCCACCCGTTGTAATTTATCTGCTTCAACAGCAAGGTCAATTTTTCATGGAGGTACTTTCTCGGATGTAGTACTCTCACGTGGGAGCATACGATCGTCTTTAACATAGGGCTCAGTTGCCCGCCTTAGGGTTTACTTCAGCAATATTCAATAAACAAGATCATATCTTTCATAGATACCATGTCGACTAGATTCTGTAAGCCCTCTCCAACAGCATACTGGCACAAATAACGTTAGCTTTTAATATACCTTTACACTTTAACTTGTAGATGGCACTATCCCATGTTCCGGTAGTAGCACACCAATATGTAGCTCCATATGAGGATATCCTGTGCATGGGATCATCACAAGTACAAGAGAACACTGATGTCCAGTGGCCATAACAGGGAGGGTAAGTTTCCCCAAATGGGTCAAAAGTACAGTTCAGCAGAGGGTCAAGCTGGGTCTCATCTAAAAAGCACTGACTTGTTAAATCACAATCTGCAGGAAAAAATTGAAACATATGATCCGAACGCATACTACCATGCTGAAAAGCCGGCTTATACTTCAACATTTATCACCGACTCTATAATATGTCAAGGGCATAACTACATACATGCATGGTTCATCTATATGATATTTTATGCTGGTGATTAAATGTGGAGCATGGACCATCCTTAAGGGTTGAGCTATTCAAGATATAATTTCATTCCAGTTCGTTAAGTGACATTAGACTTTGTCTGACCTATGTACGAATGTATATACTCGCTCGTACTTAATGTACTTCGTCCAACATATATTTCGCTCGAGAACCATTATATATCCATTTCTTCCACGTTCTCAGAACAGTTTGTGGCTTCATAAAAGAAATCAAGAGTTTCGGTGGTTAGTATTTGATTAATCGCACGTCTTTTCTTATCAATTTTTGTCTCCAAAACTGGTCCAGATATGCTTATAGTAATGCTACGTTATTATCTAAAAAGATGAGGAAGAATAACTCTGAGTATTACTTGGTCAATTATGTCCTACACCTACCGATTTTACGTACGGTCGTTAAAGTGTCTTTTGCCGCGGTGGGATTACCTAAAATAGATAAAGATATAGATAGCGTTATACCTTTCTTGCAAAATAGTGTTGCAAATTAATGAGCTACCAAATTTCTCTCGTCCTGAGGCCCAGTTCTGGTCTCTTTGTAATCTGTCAATTGATTTCACGGTTAATTGTTTCATCTCTCTGTGGTCAGTTTGAAATAGCTGACATTCCCCTGCAGGCTTAGCTTAAGTAAGGTAACTTGAATTAGTCTGAAGATCTTTATTAAATCAATCACTTATTTAAACCCTCATTCTTCTTCAAATACAGGATGCAAGAAATATTTTCATGTACTTGATATTAGTGGATTAATATTTTACGCATCTCGTTGTCTCGTGACAATACCTGACTCAAATTGAGGGCAATCTTGTTACCCTATCTATGAAATATACTGATAGACAGAATCATTGAAAGATAACTCGTAGTCGTTAAGTACTCCCCTCCGATAACCCCGATTGGTTTAATTTTCAAACGAAAATTTACCATAAGGTACACTGCTTTGCGTATATTACAAATTACAGGCTATTAGGAGGTAGGTAAACTTTTACAGTTGCTTTTTTCTTCCTGTTTAGATGTATAACCAGCTTTTCGGCCAATTTTATCTGTTTTTTATCAATTAAGGAACCAGATTGCAAGGCATTCACACCCACGAATCAAAAACTGAAGGGTAAAAGAAACTCGATAGACATGCGCTGAGAAGGATCGAACCTATGATATCCACATGCTCACGAAAGGGAGTCGAGCGCCGTATCCACTAGGCCAAGAAATCTGCTCGATGACTACTCGCCTGTCGAGCATCATGAATAAGCCTACCTTCAGAATTGTAATTCTAACAAATAAAATGGAGTGTTACTTTTTTGTTATCTTTAACCAGGGGAAGTGCCCACTTGAAGGTAGTACTTCCATCAACAGTTTCTCAATCAATGTTTGGTGGTCACGAACACAGGCGTTCGAAGCATTATGCATGTATGTATGTATGTATGTATGTATGTATGTATGTATGTATGTATGTATGTATGTATGTTTGTATGTATGTGTGTATGTATGTATGCGCCTAAGCTGTGCCTGGGTCGCAGCATGTATGTGTGCACTCACGGACATGTCCTTGGCGGGTGGCCGACCGGTCTCCTCGGGGTCCGCTCTCGCGGGTCTTTCCTAGCTCACGCGCGGCTCGAAACTGGAGTAGCTACCCGAAAATTCGGCCACTGCAATGAGAAGTCACGCG